>JAMXBB010000011.1:52354815-52463986 GCA_024138015.1 Lumnitzera littorea
TGGTGTTTGAACACCTTATCCTCACTCCAAAAACTCCTTTTTAATGATTTCTCTTGTTTTCTTTTTAATGTTGCCAACATTTACGCTAGCAATTATGCCTATAACCAATTTGAGTTTAGACGATCTTTAACAAAATTACCTCTATTGCTAGTAATATATATATATATATATATATATATATATATATATATATATAAGACATAGCTATAAGCAAGTCGAGTATTGACTTAGAATTTCAAAGCTTAAAGTTGAATTCAAGAATTACTGAGTTGAACTCAAATACTTTACAAGTAGACTCGTATCATTCATACACTTATTTTTTATTGATATATATATATATATATAGATAAGATAAGAGAGAAAATAAATTAAAATTTATGTGAGCCTCATAATCTTGCATAGTCTTTCTGAGTAAGTAACATAGGATGTACGTGGAAGTAGGTTAATTAAGATAATATTTCATAAATAAATCCTAAGAGTTAGTCAAGGACATTCCGTGGGTCAAGATTATAGAAATATAATAAAACAATAATATTATAACAAAAAAATGGTTAATTTCACTAAATCATATTATATTTTATTTTACCTACCATACACCCACGACTTAGGTAATAAAAAGTAACTAAATTTTAGAGATAAATTATGTGAACAATATAAAATGAACTAAAATAATAAGTAAAAATAATACATGAACCTCAGGTATAATTAATAAATATAAATATACAACCGTAAATGCTTAAAATACCCAAAATTTATGCAAAAATTAGCTAAAATGTTACTAAGAAAATTAGTTTTAAAAAATTAAAACATAGGAATCATGTTGTATTAGGTGTGATCATGTGGGGGACCCATGTTAATATGAGTATTGCTTGTCTAACACCTAAACATGCAAAAATTTGGTATAAAGGCCATTAGGAGAGAGAAAATACTCCATTTGATCTTCGAAAAATTCCAAATATTCTCTAAGAGTTCTTTAGTATTTTAGAGATCTAAGAAAATTTTGAGAAGGTGAAAAAAGTTTATGAGAAAAATTCTATATAAATTAAATCAAAATAGTGAAAATCGAGCAAAACTGTAGAGTGGGAGCTTACGCGTGATCTAGGTGCAAACCACCATCATCACTTAATAGTGGTAGAAGCAACTAGGAGGGCCGATAGAGGGTGGCTAAATGTCAAACTTCCAATGAGTTGTAATTTTAGTTCAATTTTCTCTAATTTTGTAAAAATGTTAAACTAACTCCAAAAATTATGAGAAAAATTATTTTGAAGTGTTTTTACATGTAATTTTGAAAGAAAATATCAGATTGCAAAAATTTTAAGTAGATTTATAACCCTCTTAAGAAATCGCCCAAAATTGAGCAAATTTCAAAGTCATTTTACATATCCCTAATGTTGTTGTTTTGAAGCCAAACTTTTTCTGGAACCACTCTTTATTGCGTGTAAGAATTTTATGAAAAGATTTTGGCTAAAAATATTTTTTTATGATTTTAGGAGATTTTAAGCCTCTAAATTTGATGAAAAATGCTATTTTCTGGAAATTACATACAATTAATTTTATGGAAAATAACATGCAACTGATCTGGAAGTTTGTTTGTTATCGTAGAGACCAATTTGGAGTTGGAAGGATTGCATGGGATCGAAGATATACAAGAGTCACTAATTATGGTCTACAAGTATTGAGGTGAAGATATGAAGATTTGGAAGTTAGGGTGATATAATGAACATAAGTATCATGAACCCGTTGTATGATTTCGATTTACCATGCTTGTAAACTATAATAAGATACTGGAGCAAGTCCCTTTGTGCAAGCATGTAAATTGAATATGTTTAAAGAGTTCTTCAGGAGGTTGATTTGTTAAAGAACAACTTAAATTCTTGGTTTAGAAACTCAACTAGAAGGTTAGCTAATGCAAGGATCATGATTATAACCACATTAAGTCGTTATTTGGTGAAAGAAGCGTAGTTGAAATGAATTTAGAGACATGTTCAAAAGGTTGACAGATGAAAGGATTTTAACTCTAAATATATAGGAGCTTCATTTAGGAAGTTATTTGAAGAAAGAAGCATGACTATAATGATTTAGAGACTTGACCAGAGGGAAGGCTAATTTAGAAGGTTTTAGATGAAATTGCTTCAAAGACATTTTTAAAGAGTTGGCTTGTAAAGAGGAGACATAATCTCTAGTTTAGAGAGTTGATCGAAAAGATGGATAGTAAAAGGGACTTAACTATATCCTTACCATAGACTTGTTTAAAGAGTATGTGGTAAAGGAAATACAATTGAAATGGCTTCGAAGACTTTACCTCAGGATTGAATGGTTTGAATGCTTAGAAGGAATGACTTCAAAGGCTTATTTAGAGAGTTGCTTGGAGTTAGAAGTATAACTAGGATAATCTCAAAAACTTGGTCAAAAGGTTACTAGTTTAAAAACAATCATCCCGAGATCTCATCAGAAGGTTATGAGACCAAAACTTGGTATTAGGTGAGCTTTTAGAACCTTATTAAGAGACTTCAACAATAAGTAGGAACTCCATACAAAGCTTATATAACTAGTTAAGGATAAGTCATGACCACACTTAAATTATTAAAATAAACTCATTTACTTCATATTTAATAAAAACTAAAATAATTGTATTCGATATTTAAGGGGAAACTAAGGTGAATGAGACCTATATGCAAGATTATCGCACATTACTCGTCCAGGTAAGTAAGATAAGTGTTTTACCGCACTTTGGAGTATTACTTGATGATATTTGAAGGCCTTATTATATGTCTTGTTTGTGATTGTATGTTAGTTGCTCGTGCATATGTGATATATGTGCTTGAATATGGTTGTGCTATTTGGAATGTTAGACCTCATATTGATTGCTTTATGATGTTACTTGATTAAAATGCTTGAAATTGCTTGATTGCCCTAAAAAGCAAACTAACTTAAACTTAACCTAACTTCTAATTAGACATGCATCGTAATCCATTAGAGAAATGACTAGGATACTCAAGCTAAATACATACCCTTCGATTAAGATAGTTGAAATGGTCCTCTCCTTACCCTTAATCGAACTAAGTGATAAGATGAGGTTGTGGCAAGGTTGGAGACCATGGTTCAAAGTGAAGCCTCGGATGGAGCATGTTCTCCATTGTACAAGTCTCGATTTGATTCCAATTCATGTATAAGACATCAAACTCCTCAATTCAGATTAGAGTGGATATAATTTTTCTAATCTCACTACAAATCGGATAATGTCCTATAATGGCACTTGTTTATGCATGCATAGCATCTAACTAAATTTTCTTAAAAACTCTGGTTGCTCTATATCAAATATGTATTATTTTCTCTATCTCACTTATTGAGTAAATTGTTGCTCATTCCCTTATAGCTATTTTGCATGTTCTTAGTAGATTTACCAAGCGATACTCCAAGTCCTAGAAGATTAGAGAATGGGGTCAAGAAGTGAGATTCAAGACTAATTGGTTGAATTCCTATTTTGTTTATTGGCTTTACTAACCTTTAGGAAAACTAATAGGGTCTCTTCAAGTAACCCTCTAGTATTCAACTATTGTTACATGTACTATAATCTATAAATTTGTGAACTTTTATAAATCCTTACTATGATGTTTTTCTAAATTTATTTATAAAACTTGATTTCTTCTTAGGTTTTTATACCATAAAATCACTTTTAGAAGCTATTTTGTAAAGTTATACCACAAGTTGATACTAAACAGGTATTAAATTAGATGACTCAAAGTGATGGAGTGGTAAACGCTTTGCAAAAACTATATCTACATTAGCAGCTAAAGTAACTAGCTTATAGCTTAGGTTGGTTTATATGACAAGGGTTGTTACGACTCCCTAGTTTGAGGCGTGACAATTTTTTAGTGTATTAGAGCATGGGTCTCGACCATTTGTTTGCATCGCGACTCTACTGAACCAACTTTGAGAAGTCATAATTAAAATGAATTAGAATACTTTAGGAACACCGAAAGTTTGGGAAATTAAGTGGGACATAAAAAACAAATTTAGACATGTAGGTTATACGTACATTATATATATACATAGAAGATTATATATCATATAAGGCAATGACGAGTCATAGGTAATGTTAATTTAACTTATGCCATGCTTACTTTCGGATGTTGAACTATTGACTTATTTATGCTTGGTGACAATAATAGATGGTGAAGAGCTTAAGGATTATAAGGTTTAATTAAAGAAATGGTTTTAAGATAGATTGAATGAGTATTGTTCTATGTTTCCAGTGAAATTATATGATATGCATGTATGTATTGAGAGAATCATCTTGTAAACGTTAGATGATTGGAAGCATTGGGAAATGATTGGAGATTTAAACTATTATTGTTACTTGGAGAAAGAATACCGGTTGAGTAGGGAGGTTATGTTGCAATGGTGTTGACGATGCAATTTTGGACGATTAAAAAGTTGAGAAAAAACTATTGTGAAAGTTATAACCAAGTGATAATAAAAGTATTCTACATTTTTAATGTTTTCCTCAGTTTAACATTAGTTGGTCTTGTAAACTCCAATTTAGAGAACATTAGTATAGAAAACCCATTGTAACGAATCTAAATTTCCTATTAAATGGTAAGAAACCCCCCTAAGTAAAATAAAATTTAGTGGTGATTAATTAAAATTGAGATGAAGGTTTTGAAGAAGCTTTTGAGAATACTTTAAATGTTGCAATGACCCGAGCTTAGAATAAAGGATGGTAATAGGTAGATGTACAAATTTAAAAGTGTAAAATAAAGGATCAAGTTGAATCTTAGGTGAAAATTGTTTTTGAAACTTAAAGTAGTAAGTGACTAGAAACTAATAAAAAGGGTAAATTATAAAGGGGAACTTCATGAAGAAACTATTAAGGACAATGGAGAAATGTTTAAGTTGTAATGTTTTAGATTCCGAAATAGATAGTAATCAATTTTGATGACAACTTAGGGATGGTGAGATACATATGAACAAGAATGGAATTGATCTTCATTGGATAATGTAATAATCTGTGAAGAGTCGAGTAGCCGGTAAAGTTAGTAGTTAGTAGGACTTTGTAGTAAATTTTCAGTGATTAACTTTTTTTCAACAAAATCATAGATTAGTAATCTAATCACTTTAGACATATACTAAGTATAGTTTTCATAATGATTCTTGCTATTTTGGTGTTTTTAATGCTAATAAAAAAAGTGTTAACTCTTCTAATAATGTAGATATGATCTTATCTAAATAGTTAACTATAGTAGTGATGGGAAATAGAGAATTTTGAAGGTAAATATATGATCTTCAATAGATATATGTGGAAGTTATCTATATGGTTCTTTTAAAGAATTCAATTGAAATTGGATTGTATACTTATTTGCAAGTCATATATGATTGAATATGGGGTAAACAATCACATGTGAACATGAGATATTTGGTTAACAAAGTGGTGAGATACTTAAGGAATGATTGGAAAATATAAACTTATTTCTAAGTACTTTTATACCTTAAAACTGGCTTAGAGATAATTGCTATTACTTTCGGAAGATGATAGACCCAACTTAAGTTAGGTGGATGATAACTAAGGTAAATATAAAATAGAAAGGGAAGTTTCCATAACCTCTATGGGCTGTTGAAAATATTTTGCGATTAAAGTACAATGAAAAGTGCACCAAGAGTTTGGATTTTAAGAAGTATTGAACCTTCTGAACTTATTCAAATGAATTGATATTTTCAGGATGAGATAAGAAAAATATACTTTAACTAAAGACTAAATAGCCTAAATCAAGTTGGGTTAGAAGTATTTAGAATTCCCAAGTACTAAAAAAAGATATATATATATCTTTAAGCTAAAGATAAGAATTGGATTTTAAAAGGACTTAAGAATACCGCGATTTAAGCATGTCGATAATTTGGTCAACATTTAGGAAGAAATCTAAAAGGAGTACTTTCGTAATAATTTGGATAACGATGACAAGATATGAAATATGAACCCCCTTACTTGAAGTTAAAGTTTATATTTACCTTAGTAGGAGCATGATTAAGTAGGTTGAAAGTTCTCTAATATATAGTATTGTTCATCGTAACAGGTCAAAAAGAATAAGGTTGGGAGTGCGATGGATCACAAAGCTTAGGTGTTGGTAAGATTTTAAGGACCCGAAGTAGGAATAAAGTAGGGACCTGAGGCATGACCAAAAGTTGAATTGAGATTGTTTATAATGGATAAGTTATAATCAAGAGCAACATAGGAGAAAACCAAATTACATTAGGATAGACAAATTGAAGACATACATGAAGACTTAATAAATTTGAGTAAAGGATAATAAGGGAAAATAAGTTAGGGGGGAAAGGTTAAATTTGGTAAAAGTAAATTTTAAGGAAATACAAAATGAGAAAATACTTGGACACTTAGTAAACTTGAATAATTCATGGGAGTTATACTCTAGAAACAATAAGTGGATGATCTTAGTAAACACATAGAATTAAGATCAAGAAAAAGATGAATAGAGTAATGTTCAGAAAAGTGAAAATTAGTTGATGATAAAGAATATTACCATAAGAAAATATGTGAAGATGTTTGAAATGAACTAAAATGATTCACGGAAATAAAAGAGTAATACTTTAGTGTAGCAAGAAGATGTTATGGAGTAAATAATGAAGTTGTACACTTTGTGGTTAATCACGAGGGAATAAGCAGATGTTACTGGATTAGAACATGATGGTTGAATTGCTATAACTCTCAAATATATCTGAGTACATGTAAATATGCAAGACAAGGATTGAAAATATGTGAACTCCCATGTTTCCCTTACTAAATCTATTAAAACTCATGTGTCTTCTTCCATGGATCCTTTGTCTTTAAGTTGATTTAAACATGTTGTGTTAGTCATAAAAACCAGTCAATATCTTGGTAATATCAAATTTATGTTAGTTTTAAGTAAAATTCATTTGTTGAGTCAATTTTGTCTCCTTCTAAGCATGTTGTAAAAGGATCGAGATTTGCCAAACTTACTCTTGTGATTGTATGTGCTGATTGTATGAGTGCCTGAACTCTAAGCTATGAAAGCAAGGGAATTTTGAAGAAGAATTTGAACATAGTAGTAAGCTAAGAGGTTATTAGACACTATTAAGAATACATGATACGAAGCAACCCATCAATGTAATAGATAATTGGATTCAGGAGTTAATAAAATGAGATAGGAAGTAAATATATGGAATAAGATATGCACAAGTGGTAAATATAAAGCTTATGGATTTGTAGTGGTGAAATTATAACTAGATTGAGGGTTAGGAGATAGATCAAAAATTGTCATACTCAAACATCTTCAATTAGGAAGATTTAGAGTACCATTTCAAGATACATGGGTAAAAGTTAAAAAAATACATTACTTCAAAGAGTTGTTCAGAAAGTACAAAGAGTAAGCATTAAATAAGGAAGGGAATGAAACTCTGTGGATTTATTAATGTTAAGGTAATCTTTGTAATAATAGATGAATCTATGGTATCATTATAACTACTGCTATAGCTGATGGATAATAAACAGACAATGGGGATTGGTGAAATAAAGTAAATACCTAAAGATATTTGGTAGAAAAAGTTGAACATGACATATGGACTTACTTTACCCATGAGTTTAGTAGAATATCATAAAGTCTGCTACATGGTGATAATATTTAAACTATAAAGAATTCAAACATAGTATTAAAGTCAAACCAATGGACCTACAATAGGACTATATACTAAAGGAACCATCTATGCAAATACCTAATAAGTAAATTTCCGAAAGAAATCAAAACATGTGGCATATGAAAGTACAATAAGGAGATAGCTTTAAGCTGAACTGATTAACAATAAAGTTGATAGGCCTATAAGAGGATTGTATAGTGGAAGACAAACTTATTCAAATACTTGATAAATAGATTCAGAGACTATAAGAGTGAGACATGAATTGTTCTAGAAATCAAGTTAATAATATACCCTTTTTATCTTGATTAATGATATATGGATGAATATTGAAGTGTTTAGATGTGGAATAAGTAAAGTAGATAATTAAAGTTTTGAAGACAAAACTTTTTTTGAAGAGGGTGGGAATGTGTGCCTTGTAATTAAAGTAATTTAAGGCATACATGGAAGTAAGCTGATTAGGATAATATTTCATGAATAAGTCCTAGAAGTTAGTTGAGGACACCCTATGGATCAAGATTATAGATATATAATAAAATAATAATATTATAACAAAAAAATGTTAATTTCACTAAATCATATTATATTATATTTTATCTACCATACACTTGCAATTTAGGTAACGAAAAGTAACTAAATTTTAAAGATAAATTATGTGGACAATAAAATTATAAAATGAACTAAAGTAATATGTAAAAATAATACATGAACCTTAGGTATAATTAATACATACAAATATGCACTTGTAAATGCTTAAAATACCAGAAATTTATGCAAATTAGCTAAAAAGTTACTAAGAAAATTAGTTTAAGAAAAATTAAAACATAGGAATCATATGGTATTAGGCATGATAACGTGGGGGACACATGTTAATATGAGTGTTGCATGTAGAACACCTAAACATGTAAAAATCCAAAGGGTATAGTATAAAGGTTATTAGGAGAGAGAAAATACTCCATTTGATCCATGCAAACTTTGGAAAAATTCCAAATACTCTTTGAGAGTTTTTTAGTAGTTTAGAGATCTAAGAAAATTTTGAGAAGGTAAAAGAAGTTTACGAGAAAATTCTATAGAAATTAGATCAAAATAGCAAAAACCAAGCAAAATTGTAGAGTGAGAGCTTACACATAATCTAGGTGCAAACCACCATTACCACCCAATAGTGGTAGTAGCAACTAGGAGGGCAAACAAAGGGGTGGCCAAATGGCAAACTTCCAGTAAGTTACAATTTCAATTTGATTTTCTCTAATTTTGTACAACTGTTAAACTAACTCCAAAAATTATGAGAAAAATTATTTTGAAGTATTTGTTCATGTACTTTTGAAAGAAAATATTAGATTGTAAAAATTTTAAGTGAATTTATAACCTCCTTAAGAAATCACCCAAAACCAAGCAAATTTCGAAGTCGTTTTAAATACCCCTAGTGTTGTTATTTTGAAGCCAATTTTTTTTTTTAACTACTCTGTATTGCATATAGGAATTTCATGAAAAGATTTCAGTGAAAAATATTTTCTATAACTTTAAGGGATTTTAAGCCTATAAATTTGATGAAAAATACTACTTTCCAAAAACCATGCGCAATTGATTTTGTGGAAAATAACACCTAACAAATTTGGAAATTTGTTTGTTATCGTAGAAACTGAATTTGATACGCAGCAAATCTTGAAAACCACAAATGAGGTATTTGGGTTCAAATGAGAACAATGAATAGAAAGTGAAAATGGGGTTTTGACGGTGAATATGTATGGATATCACGCATCAAGAGACAAATACAATCAGTGACAAAGCCCAAAATAGGATTTGATACATCTTATAAACACTAAATGTCACTCAGGTTTCACATGAAAGGTTAGATCCAACTCACAAACTTGCCTAAATGAAGGGTTCACCACAATCTTAAGGTCAAGATTGATAATAATACAAGGAAGATTAAAGAGTTTAATCAGCACTTAATAATCTAAAGAGTAAGCTTTGAGAGCTTCAAGAATATCCTTACTCAAAAAGGAATGTTCAAGTATAAACTCTTGTCGTATCTTCTTCTTCCCTTCCTATCTAGTTAATTATAAAATTGCTATTTATAACAAGTCCTAAAATCCTAGTAACAAAACTATAAACAATATACAAGGTCTTAAATACTAAAGAATAGGCCCATAATTAAAATAAAGAAAATATTCACAAAAATACAAAACTATGTGTTTAACAAAAGGAGTTGATATGTAGTCATTTAGGTTGTCCTAAAAGGATTAAGATCCGAACTGGACGAAGTCGGCAACTGGATGTTTGAGTCTAAGTAGGAACCTTTGAAGTCCTACAGTGCTTAGCCGAGATACTTGAAAGGTCAACCTACAGTTGCTAAGTTCTATTGGTAGTCGATATTAATCTCTTCATGCCATGCCAAGTGGATCTATAGCCTTAAGGCTTCGGTTGTGTGATCTCTCAACTTTTTAATAGACAACAAACTTGATGCCGAGTGGCTTCTTTTCTTCCTCTTGGCTTCAACAAGAGTTAATCGGCCTCGATTTCAAACAGTTTGGCCTCGAGTTAGAACAGGTTAACTTTAGTTTCTAATAAGTTGGTGTCGACTTGGGACAGGTCGGCCTCATCTTGGAGATTACCGTAAGCTGAATCCTCTCATTACCACGAGTTCGAAAAGAACTCGTCCTTGATGCTAAACAACGAGCACAAGCCGAGATGCTAAACAAACTTTTCTTCCCTTTTCTCTTCGTCATGGGTGCCAAGTTGCTCTGGATTTCCTTAACGCTCATTAAGGTCAAGCATTACCTCTTCCCATCCTTTCGAACTGTGTAAGTGTTAAGGAAGCCATCATGGATCACTTTCTGGTCATACTTCTATGGTTGGTTAAGCAATAAATTTGCTGCATTCATAGGC
The DNA here is from genome assembly GCA_024138015.1 of Lumnitzera littorea. Taxonomy (NCBI): domain Eukaryota; kingdom Viridiplantae; phylum Streptophyta; class Magnoliopsida; order Myrtales; family Combretaceae; genus Lumnitzera; species Lumnitzera littorea. The sequence continues at coordinate 52,365,370 of JAMXBB010000011.1, forward strand.
ACTACGTTGAAGTCAATCTCATCTTTATATTGCCCAGCCTTAAATGCTATTTGAGCTTTCTTATGCATATAGACCATACCCTTGTTATTAAACCACTTCAATCCATAAGGTCAGGGATGCGGGTAGGTTGGCATCTTCATCTTTTTTACTAGCTTGGCAGAAACAATGTTAGTGCAACTTCCTCTATCAACAACTAAGGAATGGGTCTTCCCATTCACCAAACATCAAATATGAAATAAATTTTCCTTTTGTTTGGGATCTACTTTCAAGTCAGCTTGTCACGGTAAGAGTTCATCCAGATTATCAGCATAGACATTTTCTTCTATCAACTTGTCTATCGAACTCTTATCACTCTAACTCTCTACTTGAGCTTCGAGTCCTTCGCCCTTCGAGATCATGACCCTTTTATTCAAACATTGAGAAGCAATATGCTTGTAGCTTAAGCACTTAAAACATTTAACTTCTCTGGTCTTGGTGCTAGGTACCTTTTCCTTCTCTACCTTCTTTGTCTTGGCCTGATCAGGTTAGCTAGACTTACCTCTCTCCATCTTCTTCTTTAGCCTTCTCTTGGCATACTTCTCAAGCTCAAGGCTGACTGGTTAAGTTCAATTAGTCGGCCTCTAGTGCCTCCTCCTTGTCTGTCTTTCTACCCTTAATGCCAGATTAATTAGCTTATTCAGTGAGTTGAACGGCTGCAATTCTACTATGTCGACAATGTCATCCCGGAGTCCACTCAAGAACCTAATAATAGTGCAGTCCTATGGTTCAACGATCTCATATCTCTTCATTAAGGTCTCAAACTCTTGCAAGTACCCTTTAATAGTGTTTTAGCCTTACCTTAGGTGTTGAAAAGCATGGAACATCTCTTGCTTGAAGTAGGTTGGAACAAAGCACTGGTTCATTAAACACTTCATAAGCCTCCAAGTTATGATCGACTCTTCTCCTTCGACATCTCGCTTAGTGATTAATTTATCCGACCAAAGATTGGCATACTCAATAAGGGATAACGAAGCTTACTTAACCTTGGTTTGGTCATCGTACTTATAACTTTCAAACAACTTCTCTACTTGGGGAATCTAATCAAAGAACTCTTCAGGTTAACAACTACCATTGAAAGTTAGCAGCTTAAGTTGATATTATCAAGTCCTCAATTTTGTGTTCAGGGTTCATCCTTTGCATTCCGAGTAGGTCGGTTCACCTCGGATTAGCCACTTCTATTGGAGCTTTGCTCAGCCATATTTCTTTTCGACCTATGCTCTCTTCTTCGAGCTCTTGGGTCCTCGGCATTGACACTTTTGTCATTGCTTCTTCTCAGCTCAGGTTGGTTTTCTCGTCTTCTTGGTTCGGCATCTCTTCTCGGTTGTCATTCATCATTATCAAGCTCATTGGAACCACTTCTATTGATGGGTGTTCGTTCCTTTCTTTTATCTCGACCATTACGTCTATGACCTTTAACTAAACCATTAAGCACCTGGATAGAATTAGTAAGATTCTAAATCTGATATTTGAAGTTATCAATGTGTCTCCTCAAGCTTTCATAAGGGCTATCTCTACTGTTATTGACATTATCTTCAAACATTCTTATTTGAGAGAATTTGAACAATATGATTTACAACAAAACACAATTACAGTAACTCAGAAATGACTACTACTCAGCTTCTTTAGCTTTCTACGATTGACAAACACTTCCATAGCAACTAGAATCGGCTACTAAAATTATTACTACTTGACTCAACAACTCAATACAAACAATTTAACACTACGACAACTGAGAACACAAACAACAAAAAATAATAGAAAATTAATAACATAGACTAAACTCTGATGGTTTCTTTTACGTATATCTTACTAAAAGCTTTGATACCATGATGATACGTAGTGGATCTCGAAAACCATGAATGAGGTATTCAGGGTTCAAATGAGAACAATGAATAGAAAGTGAAAATGGGGTTTTGACGATGAATGTGTGTGGATATCATGCACTTAGACACAAACACAATTAGTGATTGAGCTCAAAATAAGGTTTAATACGACTCACGAACACTAAATGTCACTCGGGTTTCAAATAAGAGGTTAGATCCAACTCATTAACTTGCCCAAATGAAGGGTTTTCTATAATCCTAAGGTCAAGATTGATAAGAACACAAAGAAAATTAAAGAGTTTAATCAGCAATTAATAATCCAGAGAGTAAACTCTGAAAGCTTCAAGAATATCCTTACTTAAAAAGGAATGTTCAAGTGTAAACTCTTATCGTATCTTCTTCTTCCCTTCCTATTTGGCTAATTACAAATGTTGCTATTTATAGCAAGTCCTAAAACCTTAATGGCAAAACTGCAAATAATATACAAAGCCTTAAATCCTAAAGAATGGGCCCATAATTAAAATAAAGAAAATATTCACAAAAAACAAAATTGTATGTTTAACAAAAGGAGTCAACATGCAGTCATTTGGGCTATCCTAGAAGGATCAAGATCCAAACTAGATGAGGTCGGCAACTAGATGCTCAAGTCTAGGTAGGAACTCCTAAAGTCTTGCAGTGCTTAGCTGAAATACCTGAAAGGTTGACCCATAGTTGTCGAGTTCTATGGTTAGTTGACATTAATCTCTCCATGCCGTGTCGAGTGGATCTATGGCCTTGAGGCCTCGGTTGTATGATCTCTTAACTTCTTGGCAGATGATAGACTTAATGTTGAGTGGTTTTTTTTTTTTTTTTCTCCTCTTGGCCTTTTGGTAACAACTTAGCCTTAGCAAGAGTTGATTAGCCTCAGTTTCAAACAGTTTGGCCTCAGGTTAGAGTAGGTGGGCTTCAGTTTCTAATAGGTCAGTGTCGGCTTAGGATAGGTCGGCTTTGGCTTGGAGATAGTCACAAGCTGATTCTTATCAAAATTGGAGTTGGAAGAATTGCATAGGATTGGAGATATATATAAGTCACTAATTATGGATTATAAGTATTGAGGTGAAGATAAGGAGATTGGGAAATTGGGGTGATATGGTGATCATGAGTATGATGAACCCGTTGTATAATCTCGATTTGTCATGTTTGCAAACTATAATAAGATACTAGAGCGAGTTCCTTTATACAAGCATGTAAACTGAATATGTTTAAAGAGATCTTCAGGGGTTGATCTGGTAAGGAACGACTTAAATTCTTGGTTTATATACTCGAATAGAAGGTTAGTTGGTGTAAGGATCATGATTATAAACATGTTAAGTATTGGCTAAGACATTATTTAGTGAAAGAAGCGTGGTTGTAGTGACTTTAGAGACATGTTTAGAAGGTTGACATATGAAAAGATATTAACTCCAAACATGTGGGAGCATTGTTTAGGAAGTTATCTGGAAATAGAAGTATGTCTATAATGATTTCAAAGACTTGACTAGAGAGTTGGCTGATTTAGAAGGTTTTAGATGAAATCGCTTTAGAGATATCTTCATAGAATTGGCCTATAAAAAGGGGACTTAATCTCTAGTTCACAGAGTTGATTGGAAAGATGGATAGTAAAAGGGACTTAACTATATCCTAATCATAGACTTGTTTAAGGAGTATGTGTTAAAGAAATGCAATTGAAATGGCTTCGGGGACTTGACCTTAGGATTGAATGGTGTGAATGCTTAGAGGGAATGACTTTAAAGGCTTATTCAGTGAGTTGCTTGGAGTTAAAAGTATAACTGAGATAATCTCAGAAACTTGGTCAGAAAGTTATTGGTTTAAAAAAAATTATCCAAAGATCTCATTAGAAGGTTATGAGACCAAAACTTAATACTACCGAGCTTCTAAAACCTTATTTAGAGACTTTAACAACAAGTAGGAACTTGATACAAAGCTTACACAACTAGCTAAAGATAAGTTATGACTATACTTAAATTATTAAAATGAACTCATTTACTTCATATTTAATAAAACTAAAGTAATTGTATTCAGTATTTAGGGGGAAACCAAAGCGAACGAGGCCCATATGCAAGTTTATCAAGCATCACTTGTCTAGGTAAGTGGGATTAGTGTTTTACCACACTTTAGAGTATTACTTAATGATATTTGAAGGCCTTAGTATATGTCTTGTTTGTGATTGTATATTAGTTGCTTGTGCATATACGACATATATACTTGAATATGGTTGTGCTATTTGGAATGCTAGACTTTATATTGATTGCTTTATAATGTTGCTTGATTGAAATGCTTGAAATTGCTTGATCGCCCTAAAAAGCAAACTAACTCAAACTTGACCTAACTTCTAACTGGACATACATCATAATCTACTAAAGGAATGACTAGGATACTTAGACTAAATACATACCTTTCGATAAAGATAGTTGAAATAGTCCTTTCTCCATCTTTAGTCGAACTAAGTGATAAGATAAGGTTGCGGTAAGGTTGGAGCCATGGTTCGAAGTGAACTCTTGGGCGAAGCATGTTCTCTATTAGATAAGACCCAGCTTAGTTTCGATTCGTGTATATGAAGTCAAACTCCTTAATTTGGATTAGAACGGATGCAATTTCTCTGATCTTACAATGGATTGAATAACGTTGAACTATGGCACTTATTTATACATACATAACAACTAACTAAATTTTCTTGAAAACTCTAGTTGCTCTGTATTAGATATGTACTATTATCTCTATCTTATTTATTGAGTGAGTTATTGCTTATTTTTCTATAGTTGTTTTGCATGTTCGCAGTAGATTTACCAAGGAGAACTCCAAGTCTTAGAAGATTAGATAACGAGGTTGAGAAGTGAAATTTAAGACTAATTAGCTAGATTCTTATTTTGTTTATTGACTTTATTAACCTTTAGGAAAACTAATAAGGTTTCTTCAGGTGATCTTCTAGTTTTCAACTATTATTACTTGTATTATGTTCTGTAAATCTATAGATTTTTATAAATCCTTATTATATCGTTTTTTTAAAGCTATTTATAAAAATTGATTTATTCTCGAGTTTTTATACGGTAAAATCACTTTCAGAAGGTATTTTGTAAAGTCATACTATAGGTTAATACCGAATAAGTATTGAATTAAATGACTTAAAGCGGTAGAGTGGTAAACACTTTGTGTAAACTATATTTACGTTAGCAGCTAGGTGACTGAACTTTAAATCATCAAGATGCCTTTTAGTGTAACGGTTAGAGTACGTCGAAACTCTAAAATTAAGCATGTTCATGTGGAGCAATCCTATAATGGGTGACCTTTTAGGAAGTTGTTGTACCAAGAGATAAAATTGTATGGCATTTTACATCAAAGTGGATAATACCTTGATGGGAAGAATTCTGACTGGGTCATTACATGTGATATCAGAGCACTTTACTATTTAGAAGGGCAAGTCCTTACCTGATAGTGGTTTTAAACCTATGTAACGAAATTGATAAGGACGTTGGTTCTGTAAGGAGAGTGGATTGTAACATCCCTTACATGCTAGATAATTAAACTCTAAATCATCAATGTACCTTTTAATGTAGTGGTTGGGAGCACGTTGAAACTTCAAAGTTAAGTGTACTCAGGTAAGAGTAATATCAGGATGGGTGACTTTCTCGAAAGGTGTCATGCCAAAAGACAAAATCATACGATGTTTCATGCTAAAGTAGACAATATTTCAGTAGGAAGAGTTTCGGTTAGATCATTACAACTAGCTTATAGCTTATATTGGTCTATACAGTAAGAGTTGTTGTGACTCATTGGTTTGGGACGTAATAATTTATATTATAATTATAGAGTCGAATATAAAAATTAATGGCTTAAATAGTATATAAAAATATGGATATAGATAAAATGAGAGACAAAACATAGAATTAAAGTATATATTAGGACTGTGGAGTCAAATAAGACAATTAGTGATTTAAACAATATAAATATAGATATATAAAGCATATATTATTATTTAATTGAATGAAAGAATTAATCGATTAAATAGCACTAATGAAAAACGTACCTGCAGCATAAAAAATAAAAAGAAATCCAGAACAATATGAAAACCTCTCTTGTACCATTCCATCATAACATTTTAAATCTAACTTTTCCTACTTTCTTAATTTGTAGCTTCCGATCTCAAAAATTATATTATTATAATATTTTTCCAAAGACAAGAACTCGTCTCATGTAATAAATAATGTATATGAATATCTATAAATTAAGACGAGGGAAAAAAAAAAAACATAGAATCAAAACTTATACAGCAAGTCTTGCACAGCAACTTTTCTATAGAAAGGAAAAAAAAAATTTTTTGTTTTTGTAATTTTTTTATGGCACGTTTGATCGTTAATCCGATTTATCTTTTAGATAGTAAAATTCTAATGTCAATCAATCTATTAAAAAATGAGCGTTTATATCACTAACCTCCATTACGTAATTTGATATATGCCATGGTTACCACTTTTCCTTCTTTCACCCCCAGTTCCAACACCACTTTCCAAATAAGGTGACAACCGACGCAGTTAATCAACTGCTCAAAGGACGATTCCGTCATTTCATCTCAAACCCACTGCCCTTTTCATCATCAATTCGATTCAATCCAATTCACCGTCTCTCTCTCTCTCTCTCTCTCCACCCCTTCTCCCTCTCTCTCCGAAACCGTTAATAAAAAATAAAATAAAATAAAATAACAAAGCTCTCAACACATCCCAAAACCAAATCGGATCCCCCATTCCCCATTCACACATACACACACTCACACACAAAAATACAATACAGTAATACGCCAGCATAAACTCAATCACACACGTACATAAATCTATACATACAATTACATACATTACATTACAGAGATTGAGCTGCTCATATAGTGTCTGTTAATGGCGGGCGTTTGGAGTTTACAATAGATATGGGACGAGTTAGTGAGTGAGTGAGTGAGTGAGTTGATGAATGGCTCAGTACAGGCAATTCGGCGCTCGAGATTACGATCTCTACCATTCCAATGGTGTGCCGGATCACGTGTCTGTCGGGATACGCTCCAATCAACAGCAGCAGCAGCACAAGGCAAGTCGTCATCGCCGACTCGCTCGATCCGATAAGACTCGCCGCATTTCGATTACCGCTGTCGGCTTCATTCTCTCTCTCGGCCTATTTATTACTCTTTTAGCTTATTACTACCTTTCCAGAGATAATAGAGGCATGTATTTGTTTATTTATTTATTTTGTTTCTGATTTTAATTCGTGATTTCTGTTCTTTTTGGATGTATTATTTTAATCTCTGAGATAAGAAGCAAAAAATGTGATGTACATTGAGCTCGCTTTTCGGTCTTCAGGTAAAATTGGATGAGTGCTTGAGTTGGTAATATTGTGATGTATTGGTATCGGCTGGAATGCAACTTCGGGATTGATTGGTGGTTGAGTCAGGTGTTCGATTCTAAATAGTTATTGTTTTTTTTTTGTCTGGTTATTGGATACTAGCAACCTATAGTCTGTGGTTCTGATCTGTTATTATCTGAATTTGGGGAAATGGTGTTTGCACGTGGATTAAGAGGGTTTTGTCTTGAGTATCTGGTGCCTGATTAGGTTTCCATTTGCTTGTTTTAAATGGAATTGATTCAGTATTGTAGTGTGTCTAGTACCTATTTATAGTCCAGTTCTTTCAGCTCTCTCAAACTTTAACTTGGAGTTAGAATGGATTTATATTGACATAATTTGGTGCTTTTGAACTAGTTATAACTCCAAACATAAGGTCAAAGTTTGGTGATTTAGATTGCCCATACAAAGTAGTCTTATTTATTTCAATACTGGTTGATTTTTACATTATATCATATGTCAAGAGCTCATTGGAATAATCATTACTTTTTGGGCTTGTGCATTTTCAATTCAGCAGATATAAATACCTACCAAGATCAAGATGATGATTTAAGAAGCGACCTTGATTTTCTCACGAATGTAACAAGAACTGAGGCTACTAAAGTCCTAGGATTTGGGAAGGGATCGGTAGCACACGGGCGGGACTCAAGGTATTGGGATAGGGATGATAGGAGAAGAGATGAAGATTACAATGAGGACATGGTGGTACAGGCCAAAGGCAGTATCGATGACAAATCTAATGGTAGGAACCATGTTTCCTCAAATGTAAAGAATGAAAAAAAGATGTTCTCAAGCAACATTTCTCAGAAAGGAGTTGGATTGTACAATGAAGCTGGGCGTAATGAATTGAAGTTATATGAAGCAGAATATGAAGCATCCTTGAAAAATTCAGGTCTGTCAAGAAAGGAAAATGGCAACAATAATCAGCTGTCTGATGACGATGGCGCTGGAGGACGACAGCATGAGACAGTTGATGGTGATGATGACTATGATGGCATTGATTCTCATGATGTTATGGATGAACAGGGTGATTATCTGGACCGTTCTATGGTCAATTCTGGAACTAAAGACAATAAGGCAGAATCTGATAAAAATTTTGAAGCTGGTAGTAAGGCTCAAGATGTTGCTGAGGTGGCTGACAAGTTGTATAAGAGTACAAAGGTAGGTGAATCCTTGGATTTTCAAAATTCAAATGATCTTAAGGTCAATTCACGACAGGCAACTGGCCAAGCAACTAAAAAGTCACGATCAGATTCAAAAAGAAAGAAGCGCCGTTAGTTTACTATCCCTCTCCCTTTCTTTCTCCTTATTTGTTCTATCTCACGCGATTGTTTCCATGAATGTACATGTGTATGCCTGTTCAGTTTTCTTCAGTTTGTCTGAGTTTGTGTTGCTAGCCGCAGTGACACCTTTTGGCCTAGGAAGCGAGGATATTTTACCTTCTAATATTCATAGTTTCAAGAATTCTATTTTGTAGGATATTCTCATATTGTAATTGTGATATTGCTGGAACAGTCATTACAGTAAATAGACATATTTAACTAGGTACTAGGTGAGTTGATGTAGATATAATTGTAATGTAATGTGTCTATAAATAGTTTGTCCTATATATTTTTCAATAAATAGAAATCATACCAAAAATTACATGGTAAAGCAGCTAACATGGTTGGTCCCCCTTTCTTCTCTCTTTTACATTTTATCAACCAATTCATCAGAAATTTCAGATTTAAACTCTGCCATTGCTGTCAGCTTAGCCACTCTAAACTGCTGACTTAATCACACACTGAATCTGTCCAAATCACTACTCTCCACCTCAGCAGGAATAAATTTCAGATTAATAATATATATTGGAGGGAGAGGAAAATATGGTTATAATTGGTCGTGTTGTTTAACCAAAAAAAACTGATGCTAACAATACTCTTTGGGATGCTGAGAACTCTATGATGATGGCATGGCTAATGAAATTCCATGGTCGAGGAGATAAGCAGAAATAACCTGTATGGAAAGCACTTTGGGATAATCTCTTTTATGTGTATTCTGACCATGGTGATCTGTCCCAAATGCATGAGTTACAACTCAAGCTAGGAGAAGTTCATCAAGGTGGGAATTCTGTCACAAAATGTTTCAATATTTTTAATAAGGGGTAATGGTTGTATGTTGACTTATTCAATAATGACCATGAGTGAAGGAGGAGGTTGGCAACTATTTTCATGTGGGAGGTACTGACACAAAAGCACATGTGCATCAGCCATTGGCAAAAGTGTGGTGGGGAGTAGCTGTTAATTAGTTTGATCAAAATTGCTTGTTAGTTCAGCTGAAGCTGTATTAGTTTAGTTAGTAGCAGTATTTGTTAGTACTTTGTTATATTGGTAGTATTTTTTTTTTTTTTTTGGGTAATTTCAGAATTTTTTGATTTCATTAAACAAAATATTACAAAAAAGAGTTAATAAAAACAAAAGCCGAAGATACAAAGTTACCTTAAAGTGGGTGACAACCAACACCTAAACAAAGCCAAAAGAGAAGCATTCGTAGGCAAAATGTTATACAAGAAAAACTCAAAAGAAAGCCAATATTCTATGCACTAGGTCGTAGATTGATGTCTATTCTTTTTCTTCTTCTTGGCATCCGATAGTCCAGAGATTAGCTTGTGAGAGGCATGGCTAGAGACTTCAGTTCCAGCAAGGAAACCTGTAAGAGTTAATTCGAAAGAGGGTCTAGCTCTAACATGTCATCAGCACTAGATACCTCACAAGTCACACAAGCTCTGTACCCTATCCAAAGCCAATGCAGTGGCTTCTGCTTAGATTTCAGAAGTAAGCTCAGTGGCAATCGTTTTGACTGGGACATAAGAAGTAACAGCTGAAGCAGCATCATCTTGAGGAGAAGGAGCCTCATTAGTCTCTAAATCTGAAGCATTAGCCTGTCTTAGGAGAGGAGCTGGATGCACTGCAGTAGGTAAGGGTGTAGTAGGTGGAGGCTCTTTTGTCTTTGCTGAACAAGGAATTGAAGTATGTCCAAAGACAATGAACTGAGAACAATAGGGGGGTTTCCACTGGCATTAGACCTCTGTGGCATTTTTTCACCTTCAACGCATCTGACCTAAATTGTGTCTGCGAAGTCACTGCCAGCACTCATGTCAGCATAAGCACGGACAATCCCCACTGTATCTTGCCCAGCTGTAATGGAATCAACCACTAAAGGTTTTCCTAGGGTTATTATCCTAGTTGCTTCTAGATATTTGTAGAAGTTTTTTGATATAGTTGGTTAATCAGTAGTAGAGCTTATAAACAGCTCATAGTCAGTAGAATTTGATTCTAGATCATAAATATTCATTTGTGACCCTAGTTTAGCAGAGAAGTGCTTAAGAGCCTTCAGAGTTGGAGGCATCTCTACTTTCGATCAATAATAGATTTTACTTTGGATCAATGAAGGATTAGAGGACAATTATGATCCTACAATAGCAGGCACCTTACGATTGCATAAAATACCTGATGCACCTCTCCACCTCATCCACCTGCTTAAATTTATGTCTAACGTATTTATCTTTGCCCTCATCCTTTTGGAGTATTGATCATGGATATTTAAAATGATCATGGATAATTGAAACTCCCAATTAAAGATATAGCTTGTTCCCATACTTTCACAGAGGATCCACTCATCATTCTCTTGTTGCTGAACATGAACTCCATGTATTGTGTTTTTGTGCTACTTATCATAAAACTTTTCCTTTTCTGAAGTTTCATACCAAAATTCAAGCTTAGCATCAGCTCCTTGTGTTTTGTCTATGATAAAGATGTTATTAGTGAGCAACATACACTGTGATTGCTTCAATATATGCTACTGTTAAGGGACTTAACCTCTGCCCAAAAAGGGGGAAAAAAAAGATAAAGAATCTGTTTTAAGTGAAGGTTTTGCTGTTAATCAGCCTGTGAAAATCATGTTCTTGACCATAACAAGGTAGTGGAGAAATTTTAGATTTTCATTAAGATTGTGTGAATATGCTAAGAACTGCAACTTATTTTGCAAGACAATCTTTCAACTATGCTTTTGTAAAAGAATTCAAATTTCTATATCTTCATTTTATTTGCTAGTTGAGTTGAAGGTGGTTTATTTATGTATTTTTGGGGCCAGGTTGTTGAAGTTGGTTTAGTTTTTAAAAATGGCTCTACTATAGTTCCCTGTTTGCTCAGTGTAGTTCATGGCAGCACGAAGTAGTTTCAAGATTATTCATTTTCACATCTTATTACTTTTGATTTTTTTGAGTTAATGGAGTCATTGCTTGAGAGCATGGTTTGACACAAAGATTAGTTTGCTTTTTTGTTGACCTGACCTATAGGCTATAGGTGTGAAGCATGGAAACAGCCTCTTTGCAAGGATGGACTTTTTTCACAGGATGAGCTCTTTTAATGGAATCATTGATTACATGAAGGGTTTTTTCACCTGTTCTGTTTATTGCTGTATCATCAATATTGAGGATACCTTTTTGTCTCTATATTTTATATGATATTGCCATTATGGACAATTTTAATATAAGGATCCTTTTGCACTCATTGCCAGAGTTCTGTTTACAAAATATGTTTTGCAAATTCAGAGTGAAATCTTGCTTTAACTAATGTTTTTCTTAGTATGCCATATGATATTGCCATTGTGGACAATTTTCATATGAGGATCCTTTTGCAGTCATTGCCAGAGTTCTGTCTACAAAATATGTTTTGAAAATTCAGAGTGAAATCTTGCTTAAACTAATGTTTTTGTTAGTATGCCATATGATATCTTGCATCATCATCCTTATGAAAAATTACTTAACTTAAAATTTCAGGTTCTTGTGAAATGAAGCTCTTGAATTCCACTGCACAGCTTGTTGAGCCTTTAGAGAGTCGAAAGTTTTCAAGATTTTCTTTGCAGTATGTTGAAAGAGAGGAAAAACCTGATGGGCAGGCAGAATGGGGACCAAGATTCGCTGGGCACCAAGATCTCCAAGAGCATGAGAAGTCATTCTTGGCACATGACAAAAAGATCAAATGTGGATTCATTAAAGGTCCTGAAGGAACCCCAAGTACAGGTTTTGACTTAACAGAAGATGATGAAAATTACATTAGTAGATGCCACATTGCTGTTGTATCCTGCATCTTTGGAAACTCAGATCGCCTCAGAATACCAGCTACCAAAACGGTATGTTACGCTGCTTTCATGATGTGGTATCAGTCAAGGGTTTCTTGGTATCAGATAATTTATTCCTTTGTGTTATGAGATGTCTGAAATTCTAATGATCCCCTAATCATGTTTTTTGGGTAAGGAACCCCTAGTCATGTTTTCTTTCCTCCCTGGTGTGAATTAAATGCCTTATAGACAGTTTTGTAATTAATTTCTGTGCAGAATGACGTTTGGACCTGATCCCCAAGAAGGTTTACTATGCTAGAAGTATTCGTCGAGTGAGCTATAAATAGATTAGTGGTATGTTTAGTTGACTTCATAAGAATAGAATAAAATAGCTATTCCTTCTCTATAAACATATACCTATGATTAATTAGCGAAATAGCTATTCCATGAGATTACTATTGCTGCGACATGAGCATTGCAATTGTTTCAAAGGATTAAAGTTATAGGTATCTTTTGATATTTTTCAACATATATCCATATTCACCCATGAGATCTCAAGGGAACTATGGAGAGTAGCTATTAGATTTCTATTCAATTAACTCTATTCTGCAAACCAAACATGTTATGGGAGATTTGAAATCCCTATAATCGAGGGATTAGTTAGTTATTTCTAGCTTTAGGAATGATTTAGTTTTCTTTCTTCCTCCTCGCCACACCACCACTGCACCACCGCCCCCTACCCACGCTACCCCCCCACCCCCAAAACTCCCTTGTAATCTACCATATGATGCTGTTTATATCTATTTCGTAACATGAAAAAATAAAGTATTCTTTCCCATATTCCGTCATCGATTTCTCCCCCCTAGATGAGGGCTTAGAGAAATGTAGGAAACACTTTAGTTTGTAACAAATTGAACCTTTGAAAACACTTGTCCTTTCTCTTGTTCTAGCTTATGTTGATGAATTCGAGCACTTTGAGCCATCTCAGTTCTTCCATTGAAACTATGTGTTCTCCTATCCTAGTAGCATTACTCACAATTTGTCAAGATTCTTACAAGTTTATTCAAGGAGAAAGGCCATTGCATAATGGTTTTAGGTCTAGAATTCCAATGTAGACATTTGGAATGAAATTATAATAAGATCTGGGTCACCTATAACACAATGGTCTTTTAAAACATCAACTGACTTAACAAATGACTTAGACATTCTTATTGTTATTAGGAGAGGTATTGGAGAATGTACTAAGTAGCCACTCTATCCATTATTTCACTATGTCCTTCTTAAGCATCTATCACTAGTTCACAAAATTTTCATTGTGATTTTGAACACAATGGCTGTCCTTAACACTATATTTGAGGCATTGTCGAGATTTCATAAGGGAGGAAATGAGTGCACTAAAAAAGAATAAAGCATAGGAAATTTTTGACAAACCAAAAGGGAAGATTGTTGCTGACTTTGAATGACTTGTTACATTACATAGAAATGCAAAGCTGATGGATCTCTTGAGAGATATAATGTAAGCTAGGTGGCCAAAAGGTACATTCAAACTAATGGTGTGGATTATATGGTGATTTCTTCACTTGTTGCAAAAATGAGTAATCTAAGAATTTTGTTATAATTGGCTGCTCATCTTATTTACAATCCTAACAGCAGGACATAAAACGCTTTTCTTTGTGATCTCCGACTGGAATGTATAGGTGGGTTTTGGGTTTGTTTGGGTTGGGGGAGGGGTGCGGGGGTTGGGGTGGTTGTTGGGGAGTGTGGGTGGGCATAGGTAACTAGGTTTGCATGTTGAGAAAGGCCCTTTATGGGTTGAAGGAAAAATAGAATAAAATCCCTTCAATTTTTATTCATTTTTTATATTTGCAAATATATATAGGAGGGACGACCTAAAAGGATAAGCATAATATCTTTGATATTATGCAAAAGATAATCAATACAAATAACAAGATATATCTATTCTCCCTAATGCTATGATGTGATAAGACCAAATAAAAAATATAAAAACAGAAAAACAAATACACAAACAGAAAAACAATCAACAAGACCAAAGAAGACAATCAACAAGGCCAAAGACCAATATCACTTGCATGCTTTATCCGCTTCGCTCTCCTTTCAAGTTAAGGAATAAATATCTATCATTCCTAATTTGCCAATCATTTCCGTAAATAATTGCTTTTGTAAAGACTCTGTTAAGACATTAGTTTCTTGATCTCTAGAAGAGATATGCAGCAACTTGATGTCTCTATTTTCAAGCTCACTCTATAAAATTCCAATCAAGTCTGACATGTTTCATCCAATCATGCTAAATAGCATTTTTTACAATGTTTAGAGCTGATTTGCTATCACAAAACACTGCTATGCCAACTTGCACTTTCAGATCTTGTAGTAACCTTTGTACCTAAATCACTTGACAAATTCCTTGTGCTATTGCCTTGTACTTAGCTTTTGCACTACTTCTAGCTACTATTGATTGCTTTTTACTCCTCTAAGCTATTAAGTTTCCTCATAACTTAGTACAAAACCCTAAGGCGGATTTTCCATCAGTAATGTCACCACCCCAGTTTGCATCAACAAATGCTTTAAGATCTGTACTTTGATTTTTCTTGATGAACAACTTTTTAGCAGGAGCTCCCTTTAGATACCTAAGAATATGGTTTTACTCTTCTCATATGATATCTTGTTGGTGCATGCATCTCTTGGCTAACCAAGCTAATTGGATAAGCTAAGTTTAGTCTAGTTAATGATAAATAAATAAATCTACGCTACATCATCTTTTGGAGCAAGACACTTCCAATTTTGAGGAAGTGAAGTACTCATTGGTTTGCAACCCAATTTACCTGTTTCTTTTAAGAGATCAAAAATATACTTCTTTTTGCTAATCACAATGCTCTTTTTGCTTCTTGCAATCTCTATTCCCAATAAGTATTTCAAGTCCCCAAGTTCTTTAATATCGAATTTCTCATTAATTTCTTTCTTCAAATGTTCAATTTCAGTCTTGCCATTACATGTAATGATTATATCATCTACATATACAATAAAAACTGATTTCAACCTATTACTATTATGTTTTACACACTAATTATTCTTTGCTTGGCTTTGTGTATAACCTAGAGTGATCATAGTGTCCCTAAACTTCTTGAACCATGCTCTTGAGGATTGCTTTAAAGCATGTAATGATTTATTTAATTTACAAATCTTGCCTTCATCTCCTTCCATGGTAAACCCAGGTAAGGCTTTATATAAATTTCCTCCTCTAAGTCTCCATTTAGGAAGGCATTCTTTACATTTAGTTGATGTAATGGCCAATCCAAATTTATTGCCAAGAATAGTATAATTCTAATGGTGTTAAGTTTTGCTACAAGAGCAAATGTCTCCTTATAACAATTCTATACGTTTGAGTATATCACTGAGCCACTGGCTTAGTCTAATACCATTCAATGCTTCCATCTAACTTGAACTTTATGTTGAAAACCCACTTGTTATCCATGTGTTTCTTCCCAAAGGGAAGATCAACAATATCCCAAGTGTTGTTCATATATAAGGCTTTCATTTCTTCAAAAATGACATTTTTTTACCTTGGATCAGCTAAGGCTTCATATATATTCCTTGGAATAACAACTCTATCCACTTGAGCAACAAACACACCGAAATATGGTGAGAGTTTAGCATAGCTAATATAATTAGAAATGGGATACCTTGCACAAGATCTTCTTTCCTTTCTCAAGGCTATAGGAAGATCCATTTCACTCCCCTTAGCTTCGGCATTTTTTGGACAAGACTGATTGCTTAAGAATAGATGACTGACAATGATGGGGAGATTTATTTCTTCGTGCATAAACATGAACTGGTCATGCTACTGATTTACCCATATGGGCAGCATCTATTTTATCTTCTGGACAGAAAGTAGCAGGTTCACCATCATGCTCACGAGCTTGACTGACAATGATGGGGAGATTTAGGACTTCAGTTAGGTTCTGAATCATTAGGAGGCAGTCCGGTCATATCCAGATCAGATTCAACGTTTCCAATGACACATGGACTAGACATGTTTGGCTCTGTGTTCACCATGACCCGAGAAGGACTTGACTCAGTATTTAACTTAGGACCAGCATCACTACTGTTAGATAATGGCAGGAAACAAGGAGTTTGATTCAATTCATTTTTAGATGTACTTGATGACCCCAACTGCTGACTACCAGAATAACTACCAGGGTGCATAGACAATGGAGATAAAGAGTTTTCTCCTAACAATAATTGTTCACAGCACTTTTCTTCCTCTATAGCAGCCTTCCCCTAAATTGGATTAGAATAATAAGGTTGCTCTTTAAGAAATACAACATCGGATGTGGTATAGAGGCGCTTGGTAGGAGTGCCATAGCATCTATATCCTTTTTGTGTAGGTGAGTATCCTACAAAAATACACTTCAATGCTTTGGGCTCAAGTTTGTGTCTTTTTGGTGAGTTATTGAAGATAAACTCGGTACATCTGAAAACCTTAGGTAACAGTGTACTGAAGACTTTTGTCTTAGGATAAGATTGAAGCAAGGCACTTAAGAATGTTTTAAACTTAGGCACTTTAGAAGGAACTCTATTAATCAAATAAGTTGCTGTTAAAACTGCTTCACCCTAGAAGCGATGTGGGACATTTATTCATGGCATGTGACATTTCAAGAAAGTGTGTATTTTTTCTCTCAACTACTTTATTCTACTGAGGAGTATAGACACAAGAACTTTGGTAAACTATCTCATTTTCTATTAGACAAGTTTCCAGTTCATTAAGGAAGTACTCTTTTTCGTTATTTGTGCAAAGAATTTGTACATTTGTTTGAAAATCATTGAGAAAAAATTTATGGAACTGTTTAAAAACATGAGTAACATCTAACTTATCCTTGAGAGGATATACTCAACAAACTCTTGTATGGTCATTAATGAAGATAGCAAACTATTTATACCCAAAGTATGTTAATACCTAGGTTGGACCTAGATATCATTGTGTAATAAATGTAAAGGTTGCGATGGGGTGTAAAGATGTACATGGTAAGAAATTTTTGAGAACTTGGAATAAATGCAAAATTCGTATTGAAATTTACTAACATTTTTATTGATAAATAGATTGGGATACAACTTTTTCATGTAGATGAAGCTTGGATGTCCAAGCCGTTCATGCCACAACATTACATTCGACTTATTATTGATAGCAACAAAGGACTAACTAATGGACTTCGATTGGAACTCAATATTGGACAAATAGTAGAGACCATTAACCTTTTTAGCACTGCCAATCATCCTCCTTGAAGCTAGGTACTGTATAACATAGTCATCATGAGAAAATATTAGTTTGCACTTCATATCTTTTATCAAAATACTAGCTGAAATCAAATTATATCGAAGCTCTGGTACAAACAACGTATCATTAAAGGTTAGATTTATTATTACCATCCCTTTACCTTTAGCAGTAGTGCTACTGCCATTAGCAAGTAGAATCTTACTCAAATTGCAACAAGTGTTTAATTTTTCAAAATAATTTGTAGAGTTATACATAGGGTCAGATGCTCCCTGTCAAGTATCTAAGCATCCTTTCCAACTTCATGAGGAGAAATTAAGTAATTACCTCTCTGAACAATTGCAGCAATGGATGGAAGTTCATTTGACTGAGTATTACCTGAAGAGAGCTGAGTTTGGCTCAAAATCTGTTGCAACACTGTAAGCTGATCATTGGTTAAACTTATAGTTGATCCTTGATTCTGATTCTCTTCTACTTCCACCATTTGAACAGATTTAACATTGGATGGAAAAGACTTCACATTCTTCTGTGGCCATTTACCCTTAAGCCTATCTGGTTTTCTATTCAACCTCCATCATGTTGAACAAGTATGATTAGGTTTTTGACAAAAATCGCACCACTATTCTGCCCTTGTAGCTGTGATCGATCCCCTACTGTTCTTCTCTTAATAAGTAATGCTGAACCGGCAGAGGTTGATTCAACTGGCGACATCACAAGCCAACGGCTCTCTTCTAGTCGTGCTTCGGTGAATGCCTCCTTGAGGCTAGGGAATGGCCACTTCCCAATTAACCTTTCTCCTACTTAATCTAATTCCAAGTTTAACCTATGTAGGAAATCATATACACGATCATTTTCCAACTAGGTGTTGTACTTAACCCCATCTTCTACACACTTCCACTCAATCTCATAAAATAAGTCAACTTCTTGCTGGAGTTCCATAAGAGTGTTGTAATATTCGGTTACATTATAGTTGTAGAAAGCTTTGAATGCAATTCAAAGCCTTATGAAGGATTATGTAAATCCGAATATATCTGCTGAACACTATCCCAAATCTCTTTTCCAGTTTCACAAAATAGATAGGTCCTTCCTATCTTTGGCTCCATAAAGTTTACCAAACAAGCCATCACCATCAAGTTCTCCGCTTCCAAAACACCATATTCAGCCGAATCCTTATTAAGTGCAGCTATAGATCTGGTTAGATATTCGAGTTTCCCTTTGCCTTGGGTAACAAGTTTGACCAATTAAAACCACTCGCTGAAATTCATGCCATTAAGCTTATGTTGCATGATTTGAGGTGAGAGTTGGTTAGTTGTCGCCACCCGTGTGGTTCGAGTATGGGTTCCAGCTGTTGCATCTCCTAGCGTTTTAAAATGATGTTTGGAACCAGGTGTACTATTAGGATCGTTAATTTTTCCGCTCATGATTGGTGGTGTTAAATTAGTTGAAGTAAGATTGACTAATGCTCTGATACCATGAAGGAAAAGTGGAATTAAATTACTTCAATTTTATTTAGTTATAATATTTGCAAATCTATATAGGAAGGATGACCTAAAAGGATTATCATAATATCCTTGATATTATGCAGAAGATAACCAATACAAAATAACAAGATAGATGTATTCTCCCTAATGCTATAATGGGATAAGACCAAATAAAAAATATAAAAACAGAAAAACAAATACACAAATAGAAAAACAATCAACAAGACCAAAAAAGGCAATCAACAAGGCCAACAACCAATAACACGTGCATGCTTTATCTGCTTCATGGGTTAAACAATCTCCTAATCATTCAATTGCAAGGGAAGTGACTATTTTACTGTTTGTATGGATGACATCATAGTAACTAGAAATGTTGTGAAGGAAGCATAAATTGAAGTAGAGAATAAGAGTTTTGGATAAAGGAATTGGAAAAACTAGAGTATTTTTTAGGTATGGAGTTAGCATATTTTGCACAAGGAATCTTTATATCTCAGTAGAAGTGCGGAACTCATTTATTGGCAGAAACATGGAAGATTCAACATAAGCTAGTTTCCATTCCAATGGATTCAAACTAGAAGTTGGGTAGACTCATATACTTTTCTTATATTTTGCTAGAAATAGCCTACTCAACCAACATAATTAGTCAATTCATGTGTGATCTAAGAGAATCTCAGCTCTAAGATCCTTATAGGGTGTTGCATTACTTGAAAGGCAATCTAAAGAAAAAATTTTTGTTTAAGAACAATGTTCTTACTCCAGAAACATATATTTAGGAGGATTGCATAAGATCTCTAGTAAACAAAAGATCATCTACAGGCATTGTACTTTTCTTAGAGGTAATCTAATGATATGGAGGAGTAAGAAGAAGAATACAATGGCAAGGCCAATTGTGAAATCAAAATTTAGCGCTATTGGTTAAAAATTATGTGACTGGTTGATGATTATTCTAGAAAACTTCAGAGTCAAATAGAAGGTTTTATTGGGACAATAAGCCAATTGTCAAAATTGCTCGTAATCCTGTACAGCTTGATTAGACAAAACATATTGAAATTAATCAACACTTTATCAAGGAAATATTAGATGAAGGGTTAGTGCACTTGTCCAATGTTCCATCAATACATAAATTAGGTAAAGTACGACAAAGGGGCTGACTGGTTCAAGTTTCCATGATTTCATATCCAAGCTAGGAATGGATGACACCTATTCCCCAGCTTGAGGAGTAGTGTTGAGTGAAGCTCTAATTAGATTAGGAGAATTCATTTGAAATCCTTATTATTGAGGGATTTGGTTGGATACTATTTCCAGCTTTAGGAATGATTTGATCTATTTTTCCCCCCTTCTTGTAAACTTCTATATATTGCTGTGTAATGGCTGGCATTGTTTATTTTCCAATGTAACAATGGTTAATTTTTTTGGTCGTGTAGGTGATGTGCTGTCATCTTCTTCACACATAAATGTCCTTAGGGAAGTATTTCTTTTGAGTTATTGAGGAAATGCTTTAGACATGGGTTAGACATGTGGGCTTTTGTGATGCAGCAATTAGCATCTTCAGCTGGCTACTAAAGGTTCATTGGCTGGTATTGGTGCATTTGGTTGCACATGGACCCTTGGCTGGTGGAAGGATTTGAACATGATTGAATGGTTATTTAAGGTAGTTCTAGGGGTATCATTTGTCATGATACCTCTATTGCTTTGGTTTCACAGGAGCCCACCAAGATTAGTAGAATTGCACATGATATGACCTTGGTGATGTTGGCTCTTTGGAATTGTTTGCCTTTGTGGAGTGACTGGGTTAATTTCTCGTTATATGTTGTGGAGCTATTTTAAGATGACAATTTTATGTGAATGAAGTTAGGTATTCCAAAAATGTTGCATCTGATCAATTTATAAGTATCACTAAAGAGATGATTCCTACACCTAGGTAGGTTGGGATGGTCTAATGATTTTGAAATCTGAATGTTGTATTCGAGTGGCATCACAAATTTTTTTTGGCTATTCTTTAGAGTAATAATCAAGGTCATGAAAAAGTAGTGGGTGAAGAAAATGTGGTGTGGTGGTTATGCACAAGACTTCAATGGTATAAAGGACACATCATGTATTAGGTCTTTGATGGTAGAAAACGGTAATGTGTGATCTTGAATTTGCTGGCTGCAGCTGCTACTGTAGCCTACATAGAGTTGGATGTGACAATAGATGTCTCCTCTGGAATCAAATTTTTGAGTAAATGCCAGTATGGAGTATAAAGGATATGGAGTTAATAGGTTATTTTTCTCCCACCACATAAGCGTAACAACAACAAAACTTCAAGTCTTGTTCCCACCAGGTGGGATAGAGATATGAATCTTATTTCGCCACCTCATAAGCATTGAGAAGGTAAAGCTAAAAGCAGCAACTGGGTGACCTTCTTTTTCCTCTGCTGGTGGGCAAACTAATCCAATCTTGGACTTAACCACAGTAACCTGTTTGCATCCTGTATCTTTTCTTACGGTATTCTGCAGCTGACTTATCACAAGGGACTTTCTAGATCAATAATGTATCTGCAGATCTACCCTTTTTTTCCAATCTTAGTTGTTCTTTCCCTCCTTGATTATTTCTATAACATATTCTATTGGGTTTACAAAGATCCTTTTTACATGAAAAAACCTGGTACCTGTGGAAGATAGTGAGTCTATTTATATACTTTAGGCGCATAATTAAGTTGGGTGTAACCATTTATATGCAAAATATTTCTTCTCAAGTCTTTTGATGCATTACATTTGCTTTCAAGGGTCATTACCTAATTGTGATTTTGCTCTTGATCTATGATTTATTATTGAATTATAATTTTGACTTGATGTATCGTGTGTGATAAGTACGGAGTGGCAGCTTTTTTTCACTTTGCAGCTACTTGCTACTGCCGGTATTTATTCACTTGAGCAAGTTATATCTGTGGGTGAAGTTACTTTGCAAACACTTGAAATGAGACGTGTAATGAATACTAAGTTTCATAGTTTTTCAGCAGAGAGTGGTGTGCAAAGGGACATTTATGACTTTGGGGCTAATTTTCTCTGTTATGTTAATTTCAGATCAGCAAGCTCTCAAGAAAATACGTCTGCTTTGTTATGTTTGTAGATGATGTTACTTTGCAAACACTTAACTCTGAAGGCCATATGATGGATACTATGGGTTTCATCAGTTTTTGGAAAATTGTGGTGGTGAAGAATTTACCCTATAATGATATGAGGAGAGTAGGCAAGATACCAAAGTTCTTGTCCCATAGGCTTTTCCCATCTGCAAGGTAACGTCAATATATCTAGATGGTATAAAAATGTCATTCTCCCTTGTGCTGCCTGCTCCAGTTTAATTTATGCCCATGTCATTGCAGGTAATCTGATACCTTGCATTCCTTTTCTTTAAAGAAATGGGAGGTGCTAACGGTAGAAACTACTATGCCTTAGATTCTTTCATTATAATTTTCTTTTTTGTTTTTGGAAACAAACTATGCCTTAGAGTTACTGAACTACCACATTAACTATTCCTTCTGGAATGTTTCAGTGGGATCTTATTTTGGAAATAAGGTCTCTTTTCCGTTAGAGATACTTCTACTCTCTTGGTCATCTCAATGTTTAGTTATCGCTTAGGCCATTTACTTGTTTACCTTCGTTTAATTTATGTTAGTGTTGATGCTGAACTCCAAACCATATGATTTTGGAAAATAAGGTCTCTTCCCTGTTAGAGTTACTTCTACTCTCTTGGTTATCTCAACGCTTAGCTATCACTTAGGCCATTTACTTGTTTACCTTAGTTTAATTTATGTTAGGGTTGATGCTGAACTACTCTCTTGGTTATCTTAATGCTTAGTTATCACTTAGGTGAATTACTTGTTTATCATCCAAACCATATTATTGATGCCGAACTCCTCTAAACCATATTATTCATGCTGAACTCTCTTGGTTATCTCAGTGCTTAGTTATCACTTGGGCCATTTCCTTGTTTATCTTAGTTTAATTTATGTTAGGTTGCTCTAAATTTGGTATCATATCAGATAATGTTGATGTTGTATTGATGGGTGATGGTTTAATGATGCAACTGGGAACTTCTGTCTATGTGAAGTTAACTCCCATTATAGCAGTGAAAACAAGATGTGTGGGTGGATCAATTGATCAAGTTCCCATGGAAATAGGATACATGCAAGGAAAAGCACTTGCCATTTGTTGGTTGAAGCAATTATTATTTATACACCATTTTGAAAGCGGAGTTCATTCACGGCGGGCATGTAGTACTTTGGTGTTTCATGCCGTTTTTCATCTGAAAATGTTTATCAAGACAAGTTAAGTATAAAGCTATCCTGTCTAGTGTCCTATGAACATGGAACAGTTGAGAGAGTATCTCAAATGGAAAACATTTTCATCATTATGCACTTTTAGCCTGCTTTTCGCCCTTTCTTTGGCATCTAATTGTTGGAATATTCTCTCTTTATTTTATGCTGTAAAAACTTCGATTGACTTCACAAATGCCCACTGTAGACACTTGTTTAGAGGCACTGCACATTGATTTCCCCTCCCCTTACGTTTTTACTTTTCAGAAAAAAAAAAAAAAAAAGTAAATGGTGATGGAGTAAGTTTGATGTGTTGAATTTTTCCTTTCTTGGAAAGTTTTGTGCTGGCTTGTATATTTAGATTATTTCACCTGGAGCTTTGTTTCCTGTTTCTGTAATCCAGGTACTCGATTTGGTTGGACAGCAAGCTGCGACTCCAAATGGACCCCCTTCTCATTTTGGAGTACTTCCTATGGCGAAAAGGCCATGAATATGCTATCTCTAATCACTATGACAGGCATTGTGTTTGGGAGGAAGTAGCCCAAAATAAGAAGTTGAATAAGTACAATCACAGTGTTATAGATGAACAATTTCGCTTCTACCAGGCCGATGGACTGAAAAGATTCAATCCTTTAGATCCACTGAAGCTCCTCCCTAGCAGTATGATTTTTCTTGAGAAATTCATTTATCTCCATCTCGTGCGATGCTTATTCGCTTGTCGCATCAGAAGTATGACTTACTTTCCTGCTTTCAACAGATGTTCCAGAAGGATCATTTATTGTTAGGGCGCACACACCAATGTCAAACTTATTTTCATGTCTTTGGTTCAATGAGATTGACCGGTTTACCCCCCGTGATCAGCTAAGTTTTGCGTACACATACCAGAAACTGAGAAGGATGAATCCAGGAAAGCCCTTCCATTTAAATATGTTCAGGGTAGGTAGAGCACCAGTCAATTGGAAAATGCTTATACTTAGAGTGACTGAATTCTTTTCGATTGTCTAAATCATAGGATTGTGAGAGGCGAAAGATAGCTAAGTTGTTTCATCACCGATTGCAAGAGAGGCGCATGGATACTCATCAGCGGGAGGCTGGGTGATTGCTTGCTCCGAAGCTTTCTTGTGAGCATGGTTGCAGCACTGTTAACAAATGCTTGTTCAGGGTGTACATTAAATGCTTCAACATTTTTGCAGTAAGTTTTCTTTATCCCATGGTTGCACGGAGTTCGCTGTTTGCTACCAAAAGGCAGAGTGAGCAAAGTCTCAGGCGAAGCTTTTGATGGAATGGAATCAATACTGCTGTAATAGTAAGGCCCACATTAGATCTGGGTATGCCTGTAGAATAGAAAATAGGAAGTCGCATTGCCATTCATCCGTTCAAATACATTCTTTGCTTCGTATTGAAGCGTGGTGCGGCATTATCATTGTTTCCACTATGACTTAGTTCA
Source organism: Lumnitzera littorea (assembly GCA_024138015.1). Lineage (NCBI taxonomy): Eukaryota > Viridiplantae > Streptophyta > Magnoliopsida > Myrtales > Combretaceae > Lumnitzera > Lumnitzera littorea. The sequence continues at coordinate 52,390,259 of JAMXBB010000011.1, forward strand.
GTAGCCTTTTTTTCCTTCATTCATTTATGTTATTAAATCTATTTGTAATCTAATTCTCTTTGTCATTATAGGCTCTGGAAATGAGTTCTAAATTATGCCTGAGATTCTTGAATCACCACCTGTTTGCGGGGTATTGATCAATTACTTATTGTCCGTTGGGTACTTGTCTTGTGTAGGAACTTGACCTTAAAATCCAAGATGAAAGGTTCACCGAAAACGTGGTTTCCTGATGAATGGTTCTTCTTACTATCTGTCTTTAACCCTATGGTATGTGGACTTAGTCAACCGCATAGAATGCGGAATTCTCTCCCATGATTTAAGATACCTACTAAAGGAGAAAAATTTGAATGATGTGAATCATTACTTTTGGGAGGAAGCACTACAATTCAAATGCTATACGGATTGAATGATTAAAAGTTGTGTCCTTGAAACCGTGTTCGGTGAGATTGTAATACGCTTATTCATCAGAATATGGTGGCTACTTCAATGCTAGGAGGTTACGAGTGCCAGGGATAGAAGCCAAGGAGACGGAAATATTTCTAGTAGAATCTAAATGCCTAAAGCTAGTGACCCATGCACGGCTATGAGTCTAAGAAGCCCAAGATAAAGATTTGACTCAATTTTGTATTATGCCAATTTAGTCGGTTTTTGAGACAAATATTGTCAAAATTGGCAGGCATACAGGACCGATAAGACCAGAGCAAGCAAGATGATCAAATGGGGTCTTGGATCGAAGCAAGCGGTCAACCATGGGCGGTTGACTCGAAGTGGTTGACCTGGCACTGTTTCAATTGGCCTTGTTTGATTGACCGGGTCCAAGTTGATGAAGCACCGTATTTCAATGATTTTTATATGTTTACTTGCTATGTTTGTCTACTTTCCCGGTTATTTGGTTTCTTTTTTTATTTCACCGTATTTTTAATAGTTGTTATGATATTATTAATGAACTTATGTTATTTCCTAATTTATTAGGATTATATTTTGTTTCCTTTTATTGATGTATTTCCTTAATTACTTAGGTTATGTGATGAAAACTAATGCAGTCAATGAAATTATATGACTGAAGTGTTTTCTCTCCGTTTCTTTGAACTCATCAAGAATTGAATCCTTGTAACATTCGTTTCACTTATACTGAGGTTCCCCGATTGTTCTATAGTCATTGGGCCCAGGTCTCTATCAAATTACACATTAGGTTTCTTGGGTTGTTTAGTTAATAGGTTACATTCAATCGTACCTCTTATTCATAGCTTACATATTGATAGGGGTATAGGTTTGCCTCAACTTGTTTTTTGCATTTCGAGGTCTATCATCTATGCATTTCTTAATCATTCGTTATTAGAGCATTGGGTCTAGAATTAGGTTTCTTTCATTTCATTTTGAGGTTAAAAAAGTTAATATCTGATTTCAATTGGCCCACGTCCTTCTTCTTTTTGTTTCTTATTAGAATATCATCAATTTTGCTTGTTCTCTCTTGTCTATTAGTCCTTTCCAGTTTTCATATAAAAAAGCCCATAAAAATCCGATCTTCTCGTCCTTCTATTGAGTCTTGCCGTTCTTTTAAGAGAGAGAAAAATGGTAGAAGTTCATTGTTGATCAATGGTGATTTAAAAAAAAAAAAATTTGAAAAATTGTTTTCTGGGGTTTGTTTGATCGTATAGTTTGTCAAGATAATATTTCTGGTAGAAGGGAGCAAGGAGTCAAAATATGGGAGGTATCTATGTATTCTAACACATAAGTATGTGGTATGAAGCAACAAATGGGAAAGTGTAGAGGAGATCTTGAAGAGGCTTAAGAGACTAGTAGAGTAAAAATCTATCGAAATATTTAACCCATTTAAGTCTAAAACCATAAAAGGTTGATTAGAAGACTGTAGAGGTTTCAGAGGAAGAAGTTGTAGAAATTTTGGTGAGGGTTGGCACAAATAATGCTCAAGAGCAACTCATTGATGATGGATCAATAGTTGATTACAGTGATGAAATTCCTAAATCCACAGAAAAGAAGCAAATAGATCAACATTATAGGTTTTGTTCCCAAAACCTCCACTTGGAATTGCGGAGTTAGTAACCGGAAGCAAGCCGCAACTTTTCCAAGCCAGAGATTTTTCCATTGATTCGACGTTTAATAATCTAGCAACATCCATTATTCACAAGATTAAACATGTCATGTCAATCAAGTTTTGCTAGAAATACTGAATTTTGTTGATTAGGTGCATGATGTATGGGTTTATTTGGGATGACGGTAGAATTGCATGTATATGGGATTGGGTATCATTTGCATCGGCTTGACTTTTTGTAAATTGGTTTTGATCAAAGAAGTATAGACAAGATTTAAGGATGAATCTTCTTAGATAAAGAGAGGGAATGATGCATTTTTCATTTACAAGTCTAAGAAGCCTAAGTTGAAGATTTTATTCAATTTTCAAATTAAAATCATCAAAATCGAACAAACGTAAGCAGACTGAGAAGACCAAAGCAAGCCAGAGGATGAGATCATCCAATCGTATAACAAAGCAAGTGGGTGACCAGGTGCAATCAAAAAAGAGTAGTCGATCGGGAACTTTTAACTGGCCTTGTGCGGTTTGCAAGGTCTGAGATGATGATGATGAAGCACCATATTGCAGTAATTGCCGTATACTTGCTAAGTTTTTCTAGTTTCCTAGTTATTTTCGTTTTTATTTTATTTTATTTTAAGATATCTCATAAATAGTTGTTAAGATATTGTTTAGGATCTCATGTTATTTCCTAGTTTGTTATGATTTTATTTCGTTTCCTTTTATGGAGATATTTCCTAAATTATTTAGGTGCTATTTTGTTCCTATAAACAGGAAGTGGATGTAATGTATAATGCAAACTAATAAAGTCAACCAGTTATGAACGGAGCTGGGTGAGTAAGTGTCATTTCCTTATTATTTTGAGCTTATTAAGAATTTAATTATTATGCTGTTCGCTTCACTTATATTAAGGTTATTGTTATTGACTAGTCTATAGTCAGTGGATTAATATTATTGTTTTTACTAAATTATATTTTATGTTTCTCGGGGTTGTTTAGCCAATGAGTTGCATTTATTCATACTTTACAACTAGTTGGATTTAATCATAACTCTAGTTCGTGATTTACATACCTATGGGGTCTAGGTCTACCTTAGCCTAATTTTAAGCAAAATTTGAATTCTTTGACATTTAGGGCATGGATGGTTCTCTTTTGGCCTACACAACTGCAATCAAGACTTCTATTGGTATACCCTCGTATAGGATTGTCCGTAGAAAGTCTTGTCATCTTCTTATAGAATTCAAACATAGAGCGCATTAGGCAATTGTGACTCCTAAGTGTATAGATGCCTACGAGAATGCTAGGATCTATAAGACGTCGATGAATTCTTGGCACAATAAACACATCCGACGCAGAGAGCTTGAAATTAGACAGCAAGTGCTATTGTTCAATCTTGCTTACTACTGTTTCTTGGGTTGCGATGCTTTATAATTACCGCTTTGAGTAAGGGTAGCATGCTTCAAGTCCTTAGTAAGAAGAATGGAGCTTCTAAAGTGAATGACCATCATTCGATACTTGAACTAACCAGCCACCTAACTCCAAAACTCTCCTTGAATGATAAAAAGAAAAAAAAAAAAAAAGTAAAATGGATTGAGGCTAGAACCTAAAACAAGTGCAGCATAAGAAGCCAACCTATAGTTCTAGCTTTTGGGATAACACTAAATTGGTTATTATAGAGTACTCGAGTCATAGAATCCGATTTTATAGGGTTTTGAGAAGGGTTTTAAAATTGTATAATTTTAAGACTTAAAAAAGAAAAAACCAATGGAAAAACCTGAACTTGATAAGAAATAAAATAATATAGTATATATATATATATATATATATACAGAATACTAATATACTATGCTGTGATCTATGTTGAAAATAATAAAACTGAATTTTGTAAAAGAAAGAAACCTTAGCTTTGAGCTTTCCTGTCTTGTGACTCTCTCTCTTACGCTCGCCTATAATCTCGTTCTCTCTTATCTATTTTCTTCTCTCTCATTGTAATCTTTCTCACCTCAGTCCTCATGAAGTTGCCTCACAAGAAAGAGAAAGCCTCACTCTATCTCGCCATTCATGCCCATTATGGATTGAACTTATTGTGACTCACTATGTCTCTCAACCTTACAAGAAAGAGAAACCCTCACAATTATTTTAGGCCTAATTTAAGGATAAGCTTTAAGCATGGGGTACCATAAAATGTAAAATCTTACATGATTTCCCAATCCTATGCCTATTGAGTTGAGCGCGAAATTAACTTAAGCCCTATTTAATATTTTTGCATATTTTTATGAAATTAATTCAGATTAGGTTTGAATTTGATCTTGCATGCAGAACGAGACGTAATTAAATTAAGATAATGGAATATATAAGAACACATAGAACCATTTGATTCGAGTCATAACGTAACCTTAAGAGCAAAAGAAGTGATATATAAGAAATTTATAGTTAGCAGTAGTGCTTTCCCTTTCTATTTGGTGAATTCAATCACTCCCAAAGCCTTGACAGCACGAGCTGCAACTCTGAAACCTGAAAATCCAGAAACTCTACACAAAGCTTCAAATTGTTTCTCTGTTCTTTCTTTCCCTCCTGGTTGGATGAACATGGCATTGTCAAGCATTGCAACATACTTAGAAGAATCTGTTTCCTTCGGTTCCTCTGGCATTATAAAATCCACCACTATCACTTTTCCCTTTGGTGGCAAAGCCTTGTAACAATTGCTCAAGACCTTCAAACAATTCTCATCACTCCAATTGTGGCATGTGCCCTGTATTTTTATTTTATTTTATTTTAATAAAAGATTATATATATACATATATACGCATTGGTTGCATCAGTCATGTTTAATGATAAAAAGAATCTTAGCTTACCTTGATCATTATGGCATCTCCTTGTGGAACACCCACAAACATGTCTCCTCCAACATGCTCAATTCCTATTTAATTCCCCAAAAAAAAAAAAAAAAATCCTGGATATGAATGCTTTCGCATACAGCAACTATGCACTTATTTCCTTACTTATCTTTTTAGAACTTTCTTTCCCTCCTGGCNCCCTTAAGGTTATTAACTTTGATTTGCCTCAAGTCATTGAACATGCTCCACCTTATCCAGGTAAAGAACTAGTTCGATTTTTATTTATATTATTATGTCAAAGTTAATTATTCAACTACAGCACCTATATTATATAATTTTTGGAAACTTGCTAATTGGAGAACTTGGAGGGGTTATAAAAATAGTCGAGGTAGTGACAATCTTTTCAACCAATATTATTTCTTATGAAATAAATACTATGCTTACCGAATGTTGTTTTTGAGACTTTCCATTCTTCATATAATCATTGTGGGTGTTTTTAGTCCAAAATAGCATTTGGTTATACAATTTTTAAAATATTGAATTGAACAAAAAATTTATTTCATATCTAGTTTATAAATTTATTTAGTGATTAAACAAAAATCGGACTAATAGATTGGACAAAAGGCTTATATTTTATTATATTATAAAATAAATAAATTTTTATCATATTTAATAAAAATTATATTAATTAATTCAATATTATAATATAATACAGAGAGATATTTTTATGAATGCAAAATATTTTTTGCTTTTATACCATTACGTAGATTAGATAAAATATAAGCCTTTTGTCCAATCTATTAGTCCGATTTTTGTTTAATCACTAAATAAATTTATAAACTAGATATGAAATAAATTTTTTGTTCAATTCAATATTTTAAAAATTGTATAACCAAATGCTATTTTGGACTAAAAACACCCACAATGATTATATGAAGAATGGAAAGTCTCAAAAACAACATTCGGTAAGCATAGTATTTATTTCATAAGAAATAATATTGGTTGAAAAGATTGTCACTACCTCGACTATTTTTATAACCCCTCCAAGTTCTCCAATTAGCAAGTTTCCAAAAATTATATAATATAGGTGCTGTAGTTGAATAATTAACTTTGACATAATAATATAAATAAAAATCGAACTAGTTCTTTACCTGGATAAGGTGGAGCATGTTCAATGACTTGAGGCAAATCAAAGTTAATAACCTTAAGGGAAGGATACTTGGAAAGAATCGTTCGAAGGGTTGCACCATTTCCCCCACCAACATCAACTAATACAGATAAACCTTCAAAACCATTATACACCTCTAAAAATTTCTTTGTCTGGATAGCGGATAATTCAGCCATAGCATCATTGAAATATTTATTCAAACTCGAATCTTTCTTCATGTATTGGAATATAGACATCCCATGCACTTTTTGAAACAAGTTACCTCCTCCAACAATCGCATCCTTTGTATGAATCCTGTAAAAGAAGATTAGATGTTGTTTTTTAAAAATAAATAAACTGAGTTTGATCTAAATATTTCCCATCTAACTAAAAAAATTGTCATAAATTTATCACTATATCAAAATTGACGTAATTAGTATTTTCAATTTAAGATTGAGGTAATATTGTTGTAATTTATGCATAATGTGCCAAGATATTTTGATATATTCATGGATATTATTTATAAAAGGTAAGTATTTATTGTATTTATATATTTTTCTGCTAGTATATATTTCACAATAAAATCTTATAGATAATTAGAGTATGTATAGAATTATAATAAAGTTGTATTATCAATGAGATTCTATTACATTATATTATTTAAAAGTTGTCTTGGTTACATAAATATATAAAGGAAATATAGATATTCGAGTTATATAAATGGGTGCCCAAAGTTAAGTAGGTACACTAGACACGACCCACTAATAGAGAACACCACATGTTTAATATCATTAGTCCCTCCTCTAAATGAACGAGTATAAATAATCCATAGACTTAAAACCTTTATATATTCTATATATGGAATACTGTGTTTTAATGTTGTTAAACACAGTCTTTATTGAGATTGTAAATAATATAGTTATTGAGTATAACATAAAATATAGAGAGGATAGTGATGAGTCAAGATAGAATTCATTACTCTCTTGGATTAAAGAGTTGATATCTAGTGCTACTTGGTTAAGATAATAATAACTTATAAGCTCATAGCCACAACAAGTATTATTAAGTCTATTTTATCTTGAAAACTAAGTAAAATAATTAAACGTTGATGACATGATATGCAATGGTTTAATCAGGATATCATTTGATGAAGAAATTTAATTACACAGCAATCGCTTTATAGTGATTTCTCATTCACACTTTTTCTATTACGTTAGATAACCAATAGCTATTTCTAGACAGTTATCTTGGTTTGTGTTTACATATACATTATCTCCATGTATAGAAACTTAAAGGGTCGTATACTATAGCACGATTAATGAGAACAAAGTTTTGACAAGAAATTTTAGTTGTTAATATTTATTTCAGATTTAGAATAAATTGATTTGAAATGATAAATTGAAAGCAATTTATTTTATTGTATAATATATATTTGTAGTTAAGTACCTTTTAAAAGTTATGTATTTTATTATTGTGTTTTTGTATATAAATAGATGGAATTTATTAATTCCATATTTAATTATTATTAAAAAGTTCATAGTAGTTGAAAAGATATATAATTTATTAATTTCATATTCAATTGCAAAGTTCAATGCAATGAAAATGTTGTCTACCATTAATTCCATGTTTAATTGTTACACAATTGAAATGTTGTGATAATTGAAAAATTTATGGAATGAAAGGTCTGTTTCATTAATTTGAATTAATGTTTAAAAGGAGATAAAAACATAACAAATAGTTATGATGATTTTTTCCATTTTAGAGAAACACCTTAAGAAAAGGAAAGAGAGAGAAATATAATTTTTGCTTTGTAGTTTTTCTAATTCTAATCCCAATTATCTAGCAATATAAAGGATTAAAATTTATTCTTGTTAATATATGATTAAAATATGAAAAAGAGTCTAGTTTTTTGTTGGTTTTTTATGCAAAAGGGGGTTTCAAAGTTGTAACCTAGTTGGATAAATTTATACTCATAAATTTTTTTTTTTCCTTGACATAAAAAGGGAATTGTATGTAGGAAAAGGTTATGCTTGTGATGGTATGTTTAGACTTAGTATTGAGAATAATAAAATTAATAATTTTGTTTATAACATTAATTCTTTTTATTTATGACATGCTAATTGTAATTCCATTAAGTTTATGATTAGAAATGGCTATTTCAATATCAATGGAATCAATAATATGAACAAGTGTGAAAGCCACAAGAAAGAAAAATTTATCAACAAGTTTTTTCCTCGTGTAGAAAGAAGTACTAAAATTTTTTAATTAAATAGAGTTTTGACCAAAGAAAGGAAAAGATATTTTATAACATTTATTGATAATTACTTGCAAATTGATTATGTTAATTCATCCAAACGTAAAGTCAATTTAATATTATAATGTAGAAGTTGAAAATATGTATGGTAAAAGGATAACATGTTTGTATAGTGACAAAGGTGATGAATACTTGTCAAACAAGTTTCATAAAATTGTAGAAAAGAAAAAGGAATTTGCAAATGAATGTTTCATACACAACATAACAAAAAAAGGTTAGTAGAATATAAAAAACAATTGTAAGCAGCATGGTTAATTTTCTAATTCTAAATATTAAATGCCATTTAATTTGGGGGAGAGACTTTTTAACTTTATGTCATATGTTAAATAGAATTCTATCTAAACTTTAGGTTTTGCTCCTTATGGGAAAAGGAAAGAAAGAAAATTGAATATGACTTATATTAAAGTGTGCGGGTATATAGCTTATTATATAGTATTTGACTCTAAAAAGATTGAGCTCGATGTTAGAGTAAAGAATGCTAATGAGTTATGCTTAAAACTCAAAAGGCTATTAAATATTAGATTTGAAATTCAATGTCTTTATAGAAACAAAAAACATAGAATTTATTTCAATAAATTTCAAAACGATCTAATAAAAGAAAAAGATGCTTCCATAGAGGGTCCTCCACAAAATGATGCAGTAAGGAACCATTGCAAAAGTTCTAATGTAGAAACAAATGCAAAACCTAAAAGAAGCATAATGACTAAGGATAGGTTGGACTCAAGTTTTGGTTTTATAGACTTACAGTTACTTGATTTTTTTAGTAAAAGGTACTAGAGATTCATAATTTGTAAAGTTCCCATAGTAGTGAATGTTAATAGTGATCTAAAGATGTTAAGTGAGGTAATGACTTTTAAATATGTGACCTTTTGCAAAGAGTTGAGAAATCTTGAAATAGCTCACTATTGTCAAATAATATATAAGTTAAACTTGATTTTCGTCAAGAATCTAAGGTAATAGGTCATAAGTAAGTGTTTAGAGGAAGTACAATAAATGGTTGTTTGTAAATTTTCAAAATATGGCTTATGGTTATAGGGTTTAGGCAATGAGAACAAATTATTTTAACACATATGCTCTTATTACCATAATGACTTCTACAAGTGTTTAATAGCCCTTACATCTATATTTAAGCTACATGTGCATCAAATGGAATCAAAATTGCCCTTTTTAAATAGTGATCTTAAGAAAGATGTACATATGGAACAACCGAGAGTGTTTATATTGCTGAGAAATAAAAATGAAAGTCAATAATTTAGTGAATTTATTGTATGGTTGAAACAATCTCCTAAATAATGGCATTAAAAACTTGACTCGGTGATCTTAACAAATGAACACAAACATAATAATGCTAACATCTATGCAATTCTAAGTTAGGAAAATATTGCAGTATAATTATATATTTATATATAGATGATCTATTGATATTCAAAACTAATATGGTTGACCTCAATATTCAAGAGGAAAGATGTAAATAAGGTAAATACAATTTTAAGCATTAAAATGTTTGAGCATAGTTAGGATGTTGCATTGAGTCATTCTCATTATGTTGAAAATATACTTGAAGAATTTCAACACTTAGTAAGGAAAGAACTATACAACTCTTTGTGACCATCACTTCATGTTAGAAGAGCTTAGTTGAAGTAATAACATGGTTAAAATATGCCAATGTTATAGGGAATTTAATACATGCTTTACATTGTAGTAAAATTGATATATGAGCATGCTATGTGTAAGTTGTCAAGATTTACAACTAATCCTAGTAGTGAGCATTGGAAAGCAACATTCAAACTCTTTGTTACTTGAAGAAAATAATAAAACTTGAATTAGTTTATGGTGACTTTCTAACTTTACTAAAAGGATATTTAAATGCAAGTTGGCTAAACATTGATAGTGATAGAATTTTAACTTTTAGATAAATTTTGAGTTTATAGCACTTGGCACTTGCTACAGCTAGTAAAGAAGTGAAAAGACTAAGGAATTTTCTCATTACAATAGGGTTGTGGCTATAGTCGATGTTAGTTTTTCAATCTTTTTTTTTTTTTTTTTTTTGTGAATCCACAATGTCTTGTGCCTATAATAAAATATATCACAAAAGTCTAGACATATAAGGTTAAGACATGAGTATGTTAGAGAATCGATAAAGATGGAGCCATAACCATCAATTATGTAAACACCTTTGCTAAAATGGGTCTAAAACTATATAGTTAAACATGTTAGGATCCTTGCATCATTCCAACATACAAAGAGTTTTAAAAAGTTCAAGAGGTAAAAAGAAATTATAGTTAACTAAGTATATAATATAGTAAAAAGTAAAATGAGGATGAAACATCATAAATGTTTCTTAATGGATGAATTGTATGTCTAAATTAGGTAATAGATCCTCTGCATTTATATTCTTCAATTTATTCCCCCGCCATATGTAATTGACAATTGCGATTACAAAGAAGATGATAATATCATGATAATGTCATTGGGTGTTCTAAAAATTTAGAAAATTTCAACCATTAATTTGTGAAATTAAGGGAAATCGTAAGAAGGTAAATTGAGATGATCCAAATTGGATTGAAATAGAATACTTTTTAAGTTAGAATTGTCTTTTTTGCACAAGATAATGTTCTACAAAATATGAAGAAAAAGTCATTCAAATTTATTGTCTATAAGAACATTTTTTACATTTTCGTTCAAACTTATCAAAAAAGTTATTACCATTATTGTCTCTAACAAAAAACATTTTGTATTCAAGAGACTTTAGTTGAACTTATTACTTTTCTTAACTTATTCAATAAGTCGTTTTAAGCTATTGCCTCTAATAGAGATTTTCTCTCTCTTATTTGGTAAGATTACATTGAATGCTTAGTTTATTGTTGATTATTAATTTACAAAACACCGCCTCTTATGATTATGTCCAAAGAATTGTATGAATTAGATTTGAATTATTCCTTAGAATAAATTTCTCAAAGTTGTGACTAGGTGATGGGTAGCTAATTGCTTGAATCTTCACATATTGTGTTGCAATTGGAAAATCTACACATAAAATCATGTTCACATTCCCAAAAGTAGATTTTCTTAATGGTGCTTTTATAGTTATATGCTCATCGTCGTTTCATGGATATGTATGAAAACTCATCTAACTTTTTCTATGAGTGACATTACTCCAATACTCACATAAGATAATAAGAGGATCTTATTAAACTAATTAATTTAGAGGATTCACATCATCTTCATTAACCTTCTCTCAATTTTTTTCAATTTAATAAATTAATGGTTGAGATTGATGTTATTATTTTTCTTATAATTTTAACTATTGATTAGATATGATAACATTTTAAGAGGATAAATTAAAGAAAATAAAGAAAAATAAATGAAACCTTCTAGGATGGAACAATACTTACTCAAAACAACTTAAACCAATATTTTAAGTTTTATAAATATAAGAAAATCGAACTAAGACTCGTAACTAGTGATTTTCTTTTTTATTTTTATTTTATCTTCCTTTGTTATTATCACGAGTTCATCATTGAAATTTATCATATTGATATTGCATGTATTTTGTAGTTACAAGTGATAGTAACTTTAACTTGACTATCGTAATTTTAAGTAAAAATGATTATAATATTTTAAATGAAATTTGTAAAAAAAAAAAAAAAACAGAAGTTCATAGGTCAATGTCGCTGGAATTTGTTGGTTCCAAGTTCTTCGCTAGTCTTATAGGACTACACCTGACGGTTCTAAACTTGTATCATATAGGATAAAGGACCTCACTCCATGTCCATTTTGGACTGCTCCTAAATATCAATCTTGCATTTTTTTACAATTACGAACCCAAAAGCTGTGCTACTGCTAGCACTACAGCCATTATCTATTTTTTGGGCAATTAATTAAGCAAAATGTTAATGGTGCCGTAAAGCACTTGTGGTAGCAAATAAAGAAAATTTGTTTTTTTTTTTTTTTTTTTTTCCCTTGAAAGATACTATTTTCATAAAGTATCTAATATTAGAAAAAAAAAAACATGAAAAGTTAATTTTTGAAGCATTGACAAGTGCATTGAATTCCATATTAACTTGACACTTCAAATAAGGAAGAACACACAAAATTTAATTATGCAGAGTTCCCTTAAGTCAAGGTCCTAGTTACATTATATTTCCAGTTTAATCACTGATAAAAATCAAGTTAAATCACACATTTACTTTTATGTTCTTAAATTATAAAAGTATCCATATATTTTTAATAGATCATTAAATATAAAATATAAATTCCTTCTCGTAATCAATGGAAAAGAAAGGAGAAGAAAAAGGAAAATTTGGTTTGAAAGGAAAACTTACAGGACTTCAAGATGTGCTCTGTGGAACGCGAAGAGAGAGAGGGCGCTAAGTGAGCCGCCATCCTCATCACGCACGAAGTATTTGCCCGCCGGTGACAGCGCGTACCGCCTCTCCAGCTTCCCATCTCCGCCGTGGCAGGTGGAGCACCTCAGCAGCGAGTGGCTGACTAGCAGGCGCAACACGCGGTCCAGCACATCGGCTGACTCCGCCGTGTGAGTTGGAAGATGGGGAACGATCTCGGAAGGCGACACGAAAGCGCCATCTCCGACCCTATCGATAATCCCGAAAAGATCGAGATCGACGGCGGCGTTTAGTACAACTGGGAAAACGTGATAACTTGCCATTAGCATGGCGGTTAGGCAGGGATCATTATCCTCTTCTTGTGGGATCGTGTTTTTGATGACTTGGTTGTCGGAGTTACTCATTCTGGCTCTTCCCCTTTCAGTATGCCACTCACTAGTCACCTTTCACTTAACTTGTGATCTAACAGTTTTGCTTTTCTCCTCTCTATCCTGTTTTCCTCCATTGGTATTTTTTTTATATATATATATATATATATATTATATGGGGGTAGATTTTTCTACCAAACTGTCCATGATTTTTATGCCATAGATATTATTTTTTATCTTATAATTGATTTAATATTTATTAAATTTAAAATATTAAATTAATTATATTTCTAATCATTTAAATCTAATACATAATAAATGAATGATAAGATAATAGATTGGATCGATCTCGTCAAAATAATAAATCAGACTATAGAAATTCTCTATATACATATATATTTTACTTCATTTATCAAATTAAAATATTCAAAATACATTTATCAAATTAAAAAAGTTAAGCCTTTAGGCTTGTAACTTAATAGTATAGAAATTGTTCTCTTAAATGTGATGGATTATGCTTAAATCATTTACTTGGTTGTAATCAACAAAAAATAATTAAAAAAGTTAGGATTTGAATCTCTCTATTCACTTTTTTTTTATTTTTTTTAATTTATAAATCTAATTATTGAAATTGCTTATATTTTTTTAATATTATATAATATTATCATAATATCATTATATTTTTTTATAATGTTAATTGTTAATTATACATGATAATATAGATAAATTAAAAAAAAAAAGAAAAATAAATAGAAATGACGATTTTCGAAAATATTAAATACAAGTTTCAGTTTCTGTGGTATTATATATTAAAGTCGAGCTTCGTCACTCCGTCCAATTTGCAGGTGATATATGGAAAGTTCAACGTCTTGAATTATTGTTGTACCGTACTCCTGAAATTTATCACTTGTTGGTTGACCCGACGTTGTCTGACTGTTTTTGAAAACTGTGAAGATGTTAAGGAAGTCGATGACAAACAACAGAAGCAAATATACAGTACTTTCTTTGACTTGATCTGCGGGAATTCCAACGAGATGTTTGATACAGGACTCCATTGATAAAGACGAGGCACCGTAAGACGCTTAAGAGCTCACGGATATAAAGGTGAGGAAACGAGTTAACACAATTCGACCTATTTTGATCCGTAGGTTAAATGAGTTAAGTTTTTTTGATTTATTTTTAAATGAGTTAAAAAATATTAATCTTAACTCATTTAGAAAAGTAAATTAAACGGGCTGATCTGTAAACTAAAAGTATAAATTTATTAAACATATTGACTCAAATCAGTTTACTTTGACCCACGAATTAAATAGATCGGGTTAATTTGACCCACTTTTAAACGGATCAAAAAATCTTAATCATAACTTGTTTTGAAAACCGATTAAATAGGCCAACCCGTGGGTTAAAGCCGATTTACACATCTCTACATAGATATCTAACTAGTTATTGTGCTTTTTCGATTTCATTTTTTATTTTATTTTATATCGCTTGAAGTTTGACATTATTAGACGTGTATACTTGGCTGGAACGTGGGAAATTTTGTGCTCCTTAATAATAAATAAAACATTATTATTATTATAATATGTTGTAATAATAAAATAATTATTTACACTTTAGGAATCTTTAAAAATATTTTTTAGGTCGTGGTTTGAAAAGTAATAATAATTAATAATATGGTACCCACAAAATGCTTTAAAAATTGTTAACAAACTTTGATAAAATAACCATTAACAAACTAAAGAGCTATTTACCATACTACCTAACACTCTAAACATCTCTTAAATACCTTTAATAAACATACACGCCAATATTAGTTATTCCCCTTTGCACATTTATGTGTGACTTCTTCTTGGGTTTTGTCCTTATAAGATCTTTGGTTCATGATAAAATAAATAATTGAAGTAGGGAAAGGAAACTTGTGACCATGACAACCACCGATATAGACACCTTCGGTTGATTTTTGTTTCCAATAAATTTACCACTTTTTAATTACCACAATAGAGCAAAACAATCTACATGGCTAGATAACTACGACATGCTAAGACTTGAATTTAGATAATTTAAAGTTATTTTTCAAAGTTTTCTGAAAATTATTAGTTTAAGATACAGCCAAATATAATTTATAATTGATATTATAAAAAAAAGATATAACATTATGTTAAATATCACATGATATTATAAAAATTAAGATAACCTTTCACGTAACATGTGATCTGACCGTTTCACTACTCTGTATGCATTGGTTGTCTTTATATATAGATATGTATATATTACATATATTTTACTTCATTCATCAAATTAAAATGTTGAAAATTAAATACAAGTTTCCGTTGTATTATATATTAAATCCAAGCCTCATCACTCCTTCCAAATTGCAGGTGATGACCGGTAATAATATCGAACTTTCAACGTCTTGAATTATCGTTGTACCGTACACCTGGAATTTATCACTTGTTGGTTCACTTGACGTTGTTTGGTCGTTTTTGAAAAACTGTGAAGATAGTTAATCAAGTCGATAACGAATAATAGAAGGACATTTAGTGCTTTTTTTTTTCTTTTGGCTTGCTCTTCGGGAATTCTAACGAGATGTTCTTAAGGGTATTTGATAAATATTTTCTTGCTAAATATCCTAGTTTAATTGATAAGTATGGAGCATCGTGAGGTGCTTAAAAGGACTCCATTACCTAACTAGGTATTAGTAATTCTTTAATTGCTTGAGAAATTTGGCATTTTCAGATTTGTATATTGGTTCTCTTGGCTAAATTTGGTTGTTGGCTGAAATGTGGGAAAATTTTGTGTGTCGTTGCTTAAAGCAACAGCTATTCCCAATTTTTTTTTTTTTACTTAATAATAAAGAAAAATAATATTATTATAATATATTGTAAATAATAAAATAATCATCCACACTCCAAGAATCTTAAATATATATATATATATATATATATATATTATATTTTGGTAAGGTAAACAATTCCTTAAATTAAAACCAAAATATACATCACAAAGTTATTAGCCCTGATCATTTAGGGCGATAATTTCCATCCGCCTTGGAAACGTAAGTCTTTAGCAATAACATCAGACAAAAAAAACTAGGAAGATGATTCTCAAAATCCGGCTCTCCTCCGGTCTACAGCCCTTTTTTCGCCAGCAAAAGTCCGAAAATATAGTTTAGATAAGTAATGAGGCATACAAAAATAGTAGAAAATCATTAACTAACTATAATGCAGTAATCTTTGATAAGGTGGAGAGTTAGTGATATAATACTCTAAATGCCTCTTAAATACCCAACAACTAAACCTACCAATATGAATTATTCCACTTTGCAAATTAACCCGTGACTTGCTCCTGCTTTCTTATTCATCCAGAAGTCTTAGACCACTTGAATACAACATATCAATCAATAATTGAACCAGGGAGGAAGCTCGTGGCCATGGCCAACTGCTGATGTGATATCCACACCTATCCTGATTCTTGTTTCCAATAAAATCTACCACTCTGTAATTTTTACCACAATCCAGCAAAAACATCTTGAGGGCTAGATGGCGACAACATATGACTGTGTATCTTCCATCTTTCTACACGATACCTCATCGAATTGACATGATTTGCTGAGAAATTCCCTATTCCACAACAATTAAACAGAGTCAAAAATTAAAACATGAGATTGTAATAACAATAACTAATCAAACTTGAATATTATTGTCGATCCAATAATCTCGAAAGTAATCGTAGTCGTAGGTGTGTCTCAATCCGTCGAGGTAATTGCACGAAACGAGCAGTTTATTTTTAGTGCTATTTTTCAGGGGGTCTAAACACCAAAACAAGGGCGTCACAGTATGATCATTAAGATATTGTCTCAAAACATCATTTTTTAAGGGGATTTTGTAATAAGACAAATATCTTATAAGATTTAGAGTTGAGTTTTGGGATATATAATAATAATAATAAAAAAAACATTCCAATAATAAATAATGAATTATTTCATTGGCTTTATTTTACAATTTAATTAAGAAAGTTAACAAGTACATTAAGCATTTATTTATAAAAACTTTCTCAAAATATATTTATAACAGCTTCAAAAAAAGTATAAAATATTTTATACAAACAAGTTACGAAAAGTTAGGTAAATAGTCGTATTTAAGATGAGAGTAGATTTTAGTAATTAAAAAAAAAAAAAAAAACCTATAAGTTTTTTTAAGTTAAATGAAAGGAAAGATTTTTGAGAGTTTTTATAGTATAAGGAGAGATTTGAGTTTTATCTCCATCCAAGCTTGTCCTGCTTGTATCCTTTTGCCCCACCATTGTCTCCAACTAAAAGTCCTCACGAAACGACACCCTTTGTCTCTCGTGTGTGGGTGGATTTCTAAAAGCGCCGTACCTAATTTGTCAGAATTAATTGGCAGGGGGAAATGAAAAAAGGAACTTGTTTATTCAGAGAGTGCATAACCGGTTCATACAGGCACCTGCTCTAGAATGACCGGTACCAAGGCTCGTGTTACGGCGCTATAAATGGAATATAGAAATTAGCAGCCACGTCTATTATCTGGCCTGAGAAGGTGGAACAGTTTCCAAAATAAAAGGGATTGCAAGATGGATACTGAACTAATGGCTCCTGTACAAGACCAAGACCATGTCTCGCCCTCTTTGAGCGAAGAGGACCAAGCATGTCTCCAGGCCATGATCTTCTCTAGCTCCCATGTCTTCCCTATGGTGTTGAACGCCGCAACACAGCTCGGGCTATTCGATATCATAGCCCGAGCTGGTCCGGAGGCTCACTTGTCGCCGACCGAGATAGTCGCCCAGATTGATACTCATTATCAAGACGCCGTGTCCAAGTTGGATAGGATGCTGCGTCTTCTCGCTAGTCACTCTCTTTTGACATGCCGTTTGTGTACTCTAGAGAACGGTAGCATCGAGCGTCTATATGGCTTGACGCCTGCCTCTAAGTTCTTTCTAAGGAAAGAAAACGAAGACTCGTTGTCTTCTCTGACCGCACTCTCCTTCCATCCTGCTCCACAGCAAGTTTGGTATGTGAAAACTCAGCATCTACCTGCCAATTTGACTCTAATTTTCCTAAACTTGCGGCAATTTTTTTTCTTTTCTTTTTATAAAGATTTGAATCCTCTAAAATTACTTTCTTTAAATTTTCGTAAAAATACTTCTTTAAGATACTATAATATATGATTAATAATTGAAATCATAATAAATAAAATGGTGTCACTATAATTTTACAAACAGTACTTTAGAGGATCCGATTACTTCTTCTTCTTCTTCTTTTTTTTTGTTTTTTTGACGAAGATGTTCATTGATGTTTCATTTAAATAATCGCAGGTTAAATTTCAAAGACGCAATAGTTGAAGGTGGGAGCCAGTTTAAGAAAGTTCATGGAATGTCCATATTTGAGTATATGGATGCAAACCCAACATTTAACACTATCTTCAACAAAGGAATGGCTGGCCTTTCAACTATAATAATGAAAAAGATCCTTGAAACTTACCAAGGATTTCGGGATCTCCAATCGCTTGTTGATGTTGCTGGAGGCACTGGCAAAAGCCTCAACATAGTCATTACCAAATACCCTTCGATCAAAGGAATTAACTTCGACTTGCCGCATGTCGTAAAAAGTGCTGCTCCTTACCCCGGTAAGTATATATATAGCCATTCCATAACTATGTTTGGGCGGGCGAGGGTAAACATTTTATGATCAAGTTTATAAGACTGTCTTAGAGATTTGAAATGCTAGTGGTTTTAACCTCCTTCTTCATTCCAAGTCCAAAATGTTAATTAATGCTTGGGTTTCATATTCACTGTGTTCGAAATTGGCATTTGAGCCCGACCCTTTCATAGGATTTTCCAATTCAATATGACAGGTAATCGCCAGTGGAACCTCTAGCCTTCTTTAAACATCATCATTTTATAAGTGTTTAATTCAAACCCCATATATCATCAAAAGACCCATTAACATTAAAAAAAGTTGTTAGCCGCATCCATAGAAGCAATTGATAGCCTTTGTGGAAAACTGGCAATAGTTCAATTTTTATTATTGACCATTTTATTTTACATGTTAAAGATTTTAAAGGAAAATGTAAGTAACTTCATAAACTTTGATTTAAGTGCAGATTGACTTATTGAATTTTTAAAGAGTATTTTTTTTTTATCTCTAAACTTTCATAAATTAACAAACAATCTTGATAAGACAAGAATAATCCCTTTAAAAGTTGATTTTAACGTATAAACATCCCTTAAAATTTAATTTTGATGTGTAAATACTCTCTAAACACTCTCATAGTTTAAGGATTGTTTATACATCAAAATCAAAATTTAAAGAGTTATTTTTAATATATAGAGATTATTTGTTTATTTATGAAAATTTAGGAACAAAAAACTGTACATTAAAAATTTAAAAGATCAATCCACACTTAAGTCAATGTTTAGAAGTTTATTCGCAATTTCCTCAAGATTTTATTTTAAATGTTAGACCTTATTTACTATTATTTGAAATGATTTAGTATAATTCAAAAGTTTTTTTTAAGTGATGCAAATAACAGTACAAATGTTGTGCAACAAGTATGATTGATCCTCATATGATTGCAGGCATAGAGCATGTTGGTGGGAGCATGTTTTCAAGCATCCCGAAAGCCGATGCTATCATGATTAAGGTAAAGTCATGATAAAAAAAGGTACTTTTGATAAATATTGATGAATCTTAACCGGTATCCCTCGCTCATTACATATTCTCATCTTTCTATAGGATGCTCTTCATAATTGGAGCGATGAACACTGCATAAACATATTAAAAAACTGCTACGAAGCGATACCAAGTGACGGGAAAGTGATAGTGATTGATGTGATAATGCCAGAGGCTCCGGAGACAACCTTAGCGTCCATGTACATGTCTCGGCTTGACAACACCATGTTGATGCAACCTGGTGGCCAAGAGAGAACCGAGAGAGAGTTCGAGACCCTAAGTAAAGCTGCTGGATTTTCTGATTTTAGGGTTGCTTCTTGTGCATGTAACCTTTGGTCTGTCATGGAATTGCGTAAGTGAGGCATCATCGTATCGGTAATATTGTTCCTAAGGAGGTGGGATTTGTCTAAACCAGGTTAATGCAATGGAATAAGCCAAGTTCCATACGATGATATGATGCGATGGAGTATTGAAATCCTTGTTGAATTTGGGGTTAATAAACTCAGTTGTTAGCAAATGGATGCCTTCATATATGTATTTACTCGAAACGACTTTGTAAATCTCCTGATCTTAGATGATATCCATATATATTACGTCAAATGATATATGTTATGTGGCAAATTTTTTTTCCTTTTGTAGATTAGGGCTACTTTTGCTGTTTTAAACCTGACGTGGCAAAGAAAATATGTTAAAAATCAACGCAATAAGATCATCAAATGTGCAAGACTAATATAGTGAATATATCATTGTTGATCTTATTTGTCAATTTTTTCATCATTGATCTTACCTGAAGACAATATAATCACCAAATTAGATCACCTAAAATAATAAATCACATCAGGTGTAAGGTAAGTTTGATTTTTCCTCTGTATGGTTAGGTTACTGTAACTAGTCAATCACGTACAAAGGGTATGGTCGACCTTAGAAACTTCACGTGGAGGGATATTGTTAATAGGAGAAAGAACAGGTAAACTTGGTATGCACGAGTGGATCAAACTTGATGTTGAATTGCTTGTTTGATCCTCTTTGAAGTTATTTCAGCAAAGCTTTGGTGGTTGTCTTAAGTTTACCAATGTTCTGAATCTACCAAATGAGAGAAGAACCTCCTATTTATAAAGTTTAGAAGTTGATGATATCCGTTGGATGGCTCTACGATAAATAGTTGATATTAAGCCTTATTATTAAAGCTTATCATTTCTTTTATCCTTCATGGGCTTAGATATGGATTTCAAGTATACTTAAGGCTTTTGTTAGGTTAGCTAAAGAAAGTTTTTTATCATTATTATTTGGTTTGTACACCAATGAGTCTCCTTAAGGCCCAATAAGATCAAATGAAACTCAAATAAAGCCTAAATAGATCCAAAAGCATTGTTTTCAAGTCTTCTTTTTACACAGAAAATAACTGAACAATGCCAAAAGTGGAATATTTAGTTTGGTGATCCCCATTCTGAGTCTATAAAGCTAAATCTCCCTAATATATACCTAAATGAGCTGATTTCCCAAACTTTGCCCCTAGCTTAAGATATCAGTTCATGGCGTTACATTGTGTTAAAGGCCCAATTATTGAAATGACTTTTTACATCCTCTAAACCATACTAGATCATAAAATTTGGTTCAATTTTTTTATTGTTGATCTTACATGAAGACAAGATAATTGCCAATTTAGACTACTTAAAAATAATAAAAATTTCATCGTAATTGTTAAGTCATATAAGGGGTGGGGTCGGTTTGATTTTTCCTCTAGACCACATTAGATCATTAAATCTAGTTCAATTTTTTCATTATTGATAGGTATTTAAAGACAAGACAATCACCAAATTAGATCACCTCAAACAATAAAAATTTCGTAGTAATTGTTAAGTCATATTAGGGGTGGGGTTAGTTTGATTTTTCCTCTAAACCGTAGTAGATCATAAAATCTTATTCAATTTTTTAACATTTTGAATCAAACTACACAATTCAATTTAAGTGTTTTTTTTAACCATAAAAAGATTCAACTTTATTGAGCCCTCACACCCTAGCTTCAGACTCACTAGTTGACTTGGGGTTGGACAAGTCGTGATTCCACTAATAACATTAATCAACTATCTATACATGATAGTTACCTTGCAATAGAACAGAGTATAAAAATATAAGATTGATTGATTATAATACAATATAATATAATACAAATGCATCTTACATAACTCTAATCATAAAGTGATGTGAACAAACGAATGCCGCCTTAATCCACAATCAAATGAATAATAAAAGTGTAAGTATTTCATACATGCAATCTGTTAGATATTGCTAATCCCTTATAGATATGACTTACCACATAAAATTAGCGTAGTTTCACTTAATTTGATATTACGCACAAATTAAGTAAACGGTCTTTGCTAGAATCTCATAGATTGATAAGAATGAAAAATTGAGAAGTTTAAACTCTAAAATGGTGATAATAATTGTCTAATTTATGCTTAAACATGAAAAGAAACCTAATAATAGTAACTTAGTCATTAAAAGATAAAACATGGAAGTAAAAACTATCGAGCTTGCCCATTTCCATTTGAATGCCAATTGAATGATGCATGCATGCATTCGGCGATTAGTAGCATTCTTAATGGCATCTGAATGCCTTAACAATGTCATTCCAATGGTATATGCAAGGTGTTACACTCCGAAGTCACAGAGACGCAATAGTCTCGCTGTGTAAACCATTCTATAATAGTAACTGGCCTTACAGTGTTTATCATACTATCATAAATATGATCTACACAAGGCATCAATGACTTCTCATTTTGAAGTAAATAATTCAATGAAGAATTTAGCTAGAGTCACAACAAGTATTAAAACTTTAGGTCAATATATATATAATTACATATACATTACTGTAGAATTCTCAAGTGATTCTTCATCATATCATAATAATTAGCTGGTTTACATATCAAATATCAGTCTTTTAGTCTTAATGATACTAGTGAGACTCTAGATATAAATTAACTATTAGGCAAATTGATTCTTACACCCCTAGGCTTAAAAAGAGAACTAACCTCCAGATAGTTGTAAGGTAGCATATTAGTCAGAGTAATCGGAAGTCAAGACCTGCACAAAGATCTATACGGGTATGAGCAACTACAACTTAGTAAGTTGAATTAGAAACTCATGAATGTATACAAATACGAACAAAATTATCAAGCAATTATTTTCATGCAATGAAACAAGTAAGTGTCGTCACATAACGTAATCTGGTCCATTGCGAAATCAAAATAATTTTACTCGCTTCAATTTGGGTTGAAGAGTTTTCATATTATGCAACAACTCACAACCAAACCCAAGTTTGTGCAATGGAAACATTGCTCCTCCTAAGATTATCCTTCAAACCAATGCCCTCATCCTCATCGAGACCTTCTTTTTTATCACTTAGTTTGGCTAAGGATAAGAAAAAGACCAAATTACTATCCAGCGTTATCTTTTTCGAAGATGTTGGTGTTTGGTTGTTGGTTGGAGAATCCTAATAATTCCTTAAAGGGTTGCAATGCATGATAATTTAGGATATTAGGGTTGATTAGGATTAGGTTCAATTTAGGGTGTTTAGACAATTTCATGTCAATCCAGTTATAACAGTTATCAATCACAACACAAATTCTAACACAAAGTCAGATGTGTAAGCATATACATAAAATTACTTACAATTACAATCATACACAATCTTAAGTCTCTGAATACCCTAAAATAGTACTCTAAATATGGTAAAGTAATAAACCCAACTTATTTGGAATTCTTGATCTCTCGATCGTTCGATCACTCAATTGCAGGTTGGTTCGCCTTCATGTTTCCTATAATATAAATACGTCTTTTTAATACTTATACTTTGATGATACATATTCTAAGTTATGGTTTAACTCTCTTCTCCATATATACTTAGATTCATTCTACATTAGCTCGGGGTTTGATTTCTGAATTAGATTCCAGTTTTGGTTCTAAATTGTTTTCAACTATGAGGAATCCTAAATACGCTTGAATCTTAATGTGAAATTAATCAAATTAAGCTCGAGTATTCAAATATCATATTAAGTCTTAATTTAGTATTCTAACCTATTTGGTATACTCTAATCCTCATTAGGGTATCGAATTTTACTCTTGATATGAGAAAATCTTATATTTTTTATCCAATTACCTAAAATTAATTTTTATACTAGATTTATTTTATAATGATATTATTATTATATTATCCAATTTAACCTATTATTTCTTATTTATTAAAATCTCAACTTCTCATATTACTAAATTTCCTACAATTACCACATAATTCTCATATTAATTACAATTAACACTCCAAATATTAGGATTAGGTTTTCACATCAGAAATTAACATCCTTAAACATCTAATTACTCTTTAAGTCAGTAATTAATCATTTAATCACTTAATTAAGCCAAAATTACTTATTTTTCTCATCATTTTAAGGCTAAAAAATTACTTAAAATTTTCAAAAATTAATTTTAAAAAAATGGCTTCATAGCATTGTTCTATAGAACTTAAGTATTCTACGAAAAAAAAAGAGTTATAAACTACACTCCTAAGCCTATTTATTTCTAATTCTAAATATGTTCGATTTTGTCTAATTTCTAAAAACCCTATATTTACAGACTTGATTACCCTTAATCACTATTTTTTCCTAAATCTATATTCAATAAAACATTAGAAAAATAAATTTCATAATTTTTTGGGCATAATGAATAATTTTAAGGAATTTTTCAAAATAAGAGGAGATTTGAGACTCCCTGGTTTGTGAGCTTTTTGGCTACCAACACCGATTCAGGTATGTCAGCTAATCTAAGCAGTCAATTTAGAGTAGGGTGGTGGTGGTGGTTCAGTCTCAGGTCGTGGTGTTATGTGGGTTAAGTTCACAAGCTCCTATTGCACAGATTTGGGAAATTTTTTCTAAACCCTAATTTTCCTCTTAATTTTCGACCCTTGCTAATTTTTTTAGGTTTCAAACTAAACAACTTAGCTTCTATAATTTTCTTGCTATTTATAGGGTTATAAAGTGAACTTTATGCATTAATTAGATAAGACTAGCTTATCTTCTTCCAATTTTTTTACCTTTTTTGTTGCTTGCTTTTAATTGGCCAAAATTTGTTCTTGATTCTTGACCTGCCATGACCAGATTCTGAGTTGTTCTTAACCTTTTTTTATTTTTCTTTGATTTTTTAATAATTTAGATAATTTCGCGTATTTCTACTTATAAGTAAATACATATAGGGTATAAGTAAACACTTCTAAATATTATTTAGGTCATTCTATGATTTTTAGTATATATATAATTTATCTCTAACAATTTATTAGTTATCAGAATACATTTTATGTACTTTCGATAAATCACAAATAATATACTTAAAATTTGAAAATTTTATATTCTTTTATTTTATTACTTATTTTCTTAAATTCAAACTTAGGGGGAGGGTCACTTTTACTAATATTTTTAGCTTTAATTTATAATTTAGGTTCAATCGGATCCTTTAATCGATTGCCTTAAATTTTGTGTACTAAATTCGATTCTATGGTTACTTGGCTTATATTAAGGGCTTACACAAGGGTTTTGTTACTAATAGCCTTGTTCATGCCATTTGGGTAGCTTAGTTTAATTGTTTAGGGTAACTTATTAACTTTACAGATCGTTTTCCACATCTTGTTGTAGAATTGTTGGTTTACTAATAGCTTCTTGGGATCCTAATGATAACAATTAACAAATAATATTTAAACTCCTTACAGCTTTAAATCGAATTAAATACATGTCATGATATAGTTTGGTAACCTTTGGAAGCCATTTTATGAACTAATTATTAGTTCTTCTAGCATTAAATTTAGTGACAAGGCTAGTGAACATTAGATTCTCATCATTAGCTTCGGGGATCTTAAAGATTTGTCCTCTAATTTGTTGACTCCTCATCTTTGGTAATGTATATAGATCAACAATTAAGGGTCATTGCACTCCATAATCTAGTAATTCTAATTATAGGCATTATTGTTGATTCCCTCAAAATCTTGAAAGTTGATTAGCTCTTGTTACTAACTTTTGCACTTAATGACCCATAAATCTCTCTATCATTAAATGTAGCCACAAAAAATCACTTTGGTTGAAAATTATCTTTTTTCTACCTCTATAACCCAATTCTTTGTACTTCTTTGTGTCTTTTGTCAAATGACCATAAATTAATTGAGTGAATCTTCTAAACCTCCTTGGCTTAATCATTCTCACTTTCATTATCCTCTATTGAAGTTAAATATGCTAATTATTCTAAAATCATAGTAGAATTATAACAATATATAATCCTAAAGAAAGATTGATTGGTAAAACCATGGCCTAATCTATTGTAAGCAAATCCTATGTTGGTAAGGCTATAAGGCATAAGTTCTAATCCACTAGGCTTTTCCCAATTGTAGCTTTAAACAAAACTCCAAAGGTCCAGTTAATTATCTTAGTTTGCCCATCTATTTAGGTGATTAAGTGTACCAAAAAGTGTTCTAGTCTATGTCTTTAAAGGGAAATAAAGAACCTAATATGGCAGTAATAGACAATCCTATGAAGTACTCCATGAAGTTGAACTCATGAAATTGAACTAATGATAACAAAAAGGGTTAACAATAAAAACATCATCATTAATTTTATGACAAGGTATAAAGTGTAATATTTTTTAGAACTTATCAGCTATGATCATTATGAAATCTTTTGCTCTCTATGTTTAAGGAGGGCAAAACAAAATCCATGCTTAAGTCAATTCATGATATGATAGTATAGGTAATAACATCGCTTGCCTCCTACTCTTAGCCCACTTAAACATACTATAGCACTCTAGAAACCTATTCATATCTATACTCAAATTAGGCTAGTAAAAATGTTCTTGAAGAAACACCATGATATATTATACTACAAAATGTCATATTTAACCCCAATCATAGGTCTCCTTCAAAAGTAAATTATTGAAAAATCAAATATCTAATGTACTAACCAAAACAAATATCCATGTGATGCATAATAACCATCCATAATTTTTCCTCTCTCACATGTGGATTTAAAGGAGCAAAATAAGCACCGGAAACATATTGCTTAATTAATACACTAATCCCTACCATCTTAGTCTACATGGTGTTTATGATGACAAACCTGCCCATAATGTATCTACTACTTCATTTGTATTTCCTTACTTTATTTGAGAGTATAAACAAACGATTCTAGGTCTTCTATTCATTTTCATTAGAAGAAATTTTGATAATGAAATATTACCTTTTTTTTTTTTTTGCAGCAATTTATTTTTCCTTAATGTTACGAGTTAGTCACTATAAGTGACATGATATCAAATTTTACAAACAAATTCTATACATTTTATTATTTGAATATCCATATATTTTGTTGTGTTCAAAGAAAAATATATTTTATAACCTAAGTATTAACAATAAAGTAATATATATGATAAATAAATAATTATAAATCATTAAAATGTATCATTAATGAAAATAAAAGCAACAAAATATCATTGCCATAGAGAGAAAAAAAAAATGTAGATATCTTTTTACAGTGGCTAACTCATTGTATTAGAAAAATAAAATTGCAGTAAAAGCGTATTTTTTCGTAAGATTTCATTACCAAAGTTTAAATTTTTTGTAGTGTAATTAGATGCTCGTAACAAATTGTTATACATGTAAGTTAGATTCGTTTTGTATCATTTCTAATTTCTTAATGTTGAAAAAAAGAGAATGAAAAAGCAAAACAATTACAATTTTATTTTCTAGAAATCATAACAAATATCTCATAAATTTTCTAAATCATGCATTTGATATGAAAATGTTTTCATTTAAGCTTACAAACAAACAACACTTTATATTTGTAATCCTTGTTACTTTTCTTTTATTGTGTTTGGTGCATTCATTTAGGTAAGGGGACAAATCACTGAGTATGTAATGTTAATCATTAGTGGGTCACAACTTACTAGTTTGATTTTTTAGATTATATTCATTTCTTAATATTTAGACTAAATGTTTTATCCTTCAATATGATTATCATAGCTCTTGTGAATCCATGGATAAATATTAGGAGTTGTAGTATCTTTAGAAAAACAAATCATGTGAGTCTTGTCTACATTCATTAGCATCCTTTATGCTAGACATTAAGTTTGGAATTAAATTTCAATAGAATAACAATTGTTGTCACATACCATAACAACTTAAATGTATTAGCAGAAGAACCAATAAATGAGTAACTAAGAGGCTCATCCTTAGTAATCAAGCAAAGATAGCATACTAATTCTTTAAGGGAATAAACTGTAGCCAATACAATTGGTATGTGTCCTGAACACTGCTACATTTGTATTGGTTTGGAATTTTGTTTTAGCAATGTTTTGACTATATCCAAGTTTCTTCTTATTATAGCAATATGGAAATCCTATTATTGAAAAACTTTACAACATTACCTATAACCATAGAAAATAGAACTTGTTCTCTTGCAAGAAAGTCTCTAAACTTCGTATATTTCCCATCTCACTAATTTCTTGAGCTTGAAACTCTATGATAAATTGGCCTATATACACATCTTTCATCTCCTCTCTATCAGAAATGATCTTATGGCTATCTTTGGATAAGTCTTATTTCTGCAAATTACAGCTCATGGTAGATAGTTAAAACCTTTTCCTTACCTAACTACTATCAAATGCTTGCATGTTTAATATAAAAGGTATATGATATGCATTGCCTAAATTTTCTTAACAGTAAGATGGGTTAGTTAATAACTACTTTTCTATAGAAAAGGGATGATTTTAGTATGCTGTTGATAGCTAATCATTAAGGGCCAATTGATTTGTTGCATTATGTGAAACTTGCAACTGGTAGCAATAGATGCAAGAATTTGCCACACAATTTAACTGTAAAGGGAAAAAAATAAAGAAAAAGGAGGCACAAAACCATAAAAACTAAGTATATATCTAAATAAGGTTTGGAAAGGTGGGAGTTAAGCTGGCTATAAGTCTAGCCTTCCTTATATTTATCCTTAATTGCCATGTATTATTTTCCATTTATGTAGTGAGTATTAATAATTATTAGCAAGCTTGCAAGGACAAATGGAAACTATTTTTTCATTGGGTTTTAGGTTAGATATTTGCTCAAACTTTGAACTCATAAAGTTTGCATAAACAAAGTATCTACTAATCTTAAATGCCGATTATACACAATAAAGCACCACTAACAAAATTTAATGTGTTATTATTGCCTTGTAACATTTTGATGAGCATGTTTGATTTATGGTATGTTGTTGCAACATTATTTACATTTTGTTATGCACAAGAAGTAGTAGATATACGTTTTTCCTTTCATTTTAGTGAGCTCCAAAGATAGAATCTAGCTTTTTAATTCTCAAGATTACCTTATTGTCAATGCATAGTCACTAACTTCATGTCCTATAACTTAACAAATAATATCATTTAAGTTAGTGTTAAGATTAAAATGATTTAAAGGCAACATAGAAAGACAAGGAAAAGCCTTTATTTGCCGCTCTTTCTTTATGTTTACTATTTTATTTGAAAGAAATAATCTTTCACTTATTTAAAGCTGTGTCTAGAGATGTTTCAATCATTTTATGAGAATAGGTGACACATCCTTCATAGATTTAGTATGAACATCTCTTATATGTTTGTCTTAGTATAGTGCATTTGCTTAAAATCTTAAAATAATTAGATAGTGGAATTTACAATGTTAAGGTATAACATGTATAACATGTTATACCTTTAATTAAGTTAGTAACTAAAACATAACTTTATAACGTTGATTACAATAGTGGCTATGTTAACATAACTAAATGAAGTACTATACTAAATGTTGCAATGTGCCTCCTATTATCAATGTAAGACCTATTATGCCATTTTCTGTTAACACAACTAATATAGTTATTGTTGGTGTCGATAACAGTGAAAATGGTAGAATATGTTGGCTTTCAATTTTTGCAGAGGGGCCATCTTATGATAGGAGGCTAGTTAAGAATATGAAAGTAGAGGTAGACAACGATTACTCAAAGCTCGTAACTAAGATTTATGAGTTGTTGAGAGTAGATTTTAATATAAGAACTATACAAATGTATGTATATGGAAATGACTCAAAAGAATTCATATTAAAAGAATTAGCAATTAAAAAGATGCCAAAGCCCTTATAGATATTGCTAAGCCATTCAAAATGACATGCCTTTAATAACTATATGTCAATATGAAAGATCAATCTACCATACCTCAAGAGTAAATACTAATGGTTCAGATGAGTACATCTCAAGTATCATAAGTGTAATGAATGCTTCAAAAATTTTTGAAACAAGTGATCACTTTTACATATCAAATAAAGATAATCTAGCTATTAGTAAGTAACAATCTTGATAGGGAGATGGAGGAAGCCCTCAAAGATAACAATTATGAAGATGAATTAATATATGAAATGGATTTAAATAATGATCAAAAGATGAAGATTGAGATAGACAAATAATAGTGCCTAGTGCTCTAATAGAACAATAGATTGGTAGCATGTTAATATAGGATCACATTCCATTCCTTAGTAGGATTAATGTGCGTGATGGCTACATATCATATGTGTAGACACCTAATTTTTGCCACGTCGTAGTCTTAATTTTTATTTTTACAAAAGGGTCCTAATTCCAAAAATAAAAATAACAAAAAAATTAATAAAAGATAAAAATAATAAAAAATTTAACAAATAATGAAAATACAAAAAAAAATAAGAAAAGAAAATTTTAAAAAGAATTTTTAAAATTTTTAGAAAGTAACTCATATTAGGAACAAATAGTTTTAGTTTTAGATTAGTACAAATAATTATTTTAGGGAATCAAATAGTTTAAGTATAATTTAATTGTACTAAATGTTAAGGCATAGGCCAACAGCCTAATGGATAAGTATTGAAGTATTTGGGTTAGATTTAATTTGAGACATTTGGTTTGAGTTTCAGCAGGCCACACACTTGGAGACACACATACGTCACAGCCCCACACACGCTGTACATTCCGATCAACACGCCCCTAATCCAAGCTGCACCGATGCGAGCGCATAACCCACACGCCTGGAGACATACACACGACACAGCCCCATACATGCTGTACACTCTGATCAACACGTCCCTAATCCAAGCTGCACTGACTGAACAGAACGAATTCAACAAGCCACTTTTCCATCTTTAGTTTCAATGCCACCGTCCAATGCTTGAAGACTCACACGCATGGGCCGCACTGACGACAGCAGCAAGTCTGCTAACTAGCTCTCGTCCGAGTCGCAACACCATATCGGCATATATATCCAACGCCACAATAGCAGTGTTCGCTGTACGTCCTTCATCGCCGCAACACGTCCCTTGATCCTTCAATAACAATTAGGTTTGGTTCGATCTCATTTTATTTATTATTATTATATCATGTTGTGTTATTATATGATGTATATATAAATCTATGCATAGAATAGTATATATTTAGTATTACTTTCCTAATATTATGTAGATTAGATAAACGTTTAAGTAAATGGTCATTTAATAGGAGTCATTTAGATAAGGATGTGAATATTAGTTTAAGAATCATTAAAATTAGTTTTTGTTATATATAGATCTTTATATTTTACTAGTCAAATATAATATAATGTGTGAATATGTCGATATAGGGGTTTTAGTATTAGTTTTTACGTAAACGTATTATATGGAATTATTTTATTTTAGTAGTTCGTTATATATATTAGTTTAGTTTAGCATTAGGTTATTTTAGAATTTCTCATTTAGAAAAGTTATTTTCTTTTTAGAAAAAAACAATAAAAAATCCTTTTTTAAATTTTAGGGCTTTTAGCGAAATTTTTTTTTATAAAACAAAACCACATACGAGTTAGGACTCCTTTAGATTTTTTTTTTTAATAAATTGAATCAATTAAGAACGTAAAACTTGTTGGTTTTCAAAATTAAAATAAATCAACTCACTAAAGATTTTTTGAAAGAACTACGATCGTCTAATCTCAGCTAGCGAGTATGTAGGTACCTTCAGGGCGACGATAAAATATGTAAAAACTTAGGTTTTTTTTTTTCTTTTGATTATTTATTTATTTATTTATTTTAAATATTATAATTAGAAGAATAATCTTAATTTCGGTAAATAGATAGTAGTATCCGTTAGGGTTTAATATGTTAGCCCCCGAACTCGGAATCCTCTGGTTCTTCATTCAAATTGAAATCAAAGACCGGTAACCAAATCGTAGTCAATCCACCCAATTGATTATGGTTTTCTTCCTTTTTCCTGACTTCAGTCGGGTGGCGACTCCAAAAATTATTTTCAATAAAAAGCTTGAATTTCTAATTTCTTTAGTCGATGATTAATATTAAATGGGTTATGGTTTAGTATTAATCGGAAATGGGGAAATCAATTTTAAATAAAAGAAACCAAAAAATCAGGCTCGACAGTTTAGTGACTCCACTCGGGACCGCTAGAGGGCTGGCCACTAAAAGTTGCCGAAAATAGGATTATTTTTCTTTTAAAAAAATAAATAAATAAAAAGATGAAATAATAAAAATAATAAAAAAGAACTTAAGTATGTTATTTATTTGTTTATTTTATTTATTTATTTATTTTTTTGCTAACATTTTTTTGTTGTTGTAGCAGTTTATTTAAGGGGGTAATTTTTGAGGGTGTTACTTTTATTTTGTTTTCTGCATAATAAATGCATGATAGACACGGTCAGAACTAGGCTGCCTTAGGACCTTAAGAGGAGAGCCATTGTGTAAGCTTTGGATGTTGTGAGGCAACCACCTTCCGGGGCCAATCAGGCTATCCTACTCAAGTTTAGATGTGACCACAAAATCGTTGCTTTGAAAAAACGTAGTGGTTGCAGAACTTGAGAACCTTTAGAACCTACCCTTTTGCATTACACAAAACCTTTTTTCAAAAAATTACAAGAACCTATGATGTGGTAAACCTAAATGGATAAAGGCAGTTGTAAAGTTGTAGTTGTAATATTTCCTTGTAAATAATTTGTAAAAATTTTATAAGGTTTAGATTACGTTGTAATTGTAACTTTAATTTTGATTTTGATTAGTCATGGCTGGATTAAGTCAAGGGCCTTTTGAAGACATTCATGTCCACTTATCGTATTGGCCACAAAAACTGCTTCAAACGTGGTTTCAACTCTTCAGTCTAAATAAACAGGAGTTTATTAAGAATAAGATTGGGCCCATCCTCTCTCTATAGAAGATCCCTGTGAACATCATTCTAATGCGGGCTTTAATCCACCTATGGGAGTCCGAATCTACCAGTTTCTGTATGGGCCTACATCAACTAAGCCCAACTTTAGAAGAATTCTCCCAATTGTTGTGGGCTCCTACAATTACGGATGATATCTATGTCCCAGACTTGGAAGCTACAGCACCAAAAATCTTTAGCAAGTTGCTGGGAATCAGAAAAACCAAAATAAACCGGGTTCTAAATCAAGGAAAGACCATTTGATTAGAGGATGTCATGGATTGATTTTCTACTAAATTGATGCACAAAGAAAAATGCAAGGTTTTTTATGCAAATTTAGAAGCATGGCACCAGTACCGGGTCAACACTTTTATATTGGTGGTCTTCAATACTATCTTGTTCCTTGATGAAAGACATCGAGTCCATTTTAGAATTGCAAAACATGTAACCCAATTCCTTGAAGGGAAATCATATGTTCTGGCCCTTCTGGCCGACTAGATCCGGTCGCTAAACCATCTCAAGAAAAAGAAACGAGGAGATCTAAAAACTAATATGATCCTACTGGTGGTCTAGTTTGTTAGCCACATGAGAAGTTACCAACTTGATTTCAATCGGGCTGAGTTTACTCAGCAATATGATCCCATCAAATCTTTTGGAGAAGGAATCGAGCTACCATAAAATATAGCTAGCCACTACTGGGTCCATTACTTTCAGGGTATAAAAGCGGAAGAGTTGTTGTTAATACCCAGGTAGTTTGCAAGCAAGGAAATGATAAGAGGATGTGAAGACTTCAAGGCGGTCCCTCTGATTGGCTTCAACCTCTTCACCACATACGTCCTAGCCAATGGACTCATTGATGACATGATCCCCAAACTGTCATTAGAAGCTGTCTCATTGGACTTCCTTAACCCCAGCATGACAATGGTTGACAAAGCAGCCAAGCTTCAGAGCATCCAAGCTCTTTGGTGCACAAGAAAGACCACCCCTACCACTAAAGGGATAACAGCTAGGAGCCAGACAACCAAAGGATTTTTTTATCACCAGCTAAAAGGGTTGAAAGATATGGAAGACAACAATGAGAAGGGGGAAGTTCAAGTTGAAGCTGAACTCGAGAGGATGAGTAAAAGAGAGCAGGAGTTGGAAAACTGTTATAAGGAGTATCATCAGAAAATAAAGGCATTGGAAGCACAACTGAAGAGGACCAAAGGCAAAGAAGAGCAGGCTTCGATGATTCAAAAGAGGAGAAAGACACAGGATAAGCCTACTAGCCACTAGGAGATTAGATTAGATTTTTGATTTTAGGATTTTATGTTTTCTTTAGAATCCATTTTTGTGAACAAAATAAGAGGTGTAAAACTTCACAATTGCAAAAAATTAATAAAAGTTAGTTAGGTTTTGCCACATCAAAGGTTTCTTCCCAATTTTTAATTTTTCATTGCACTCGTGTGACATGCATCTTACATCTATACGATTAACAACTCTGTCTTAGGAAAATGTAACATGTACTAACTCGTTGTTGAGATGATTCACAATTAGGTAAAATTTCAAGATAGCTCCCAAACGTCAAGTCTTTCAAAGAAGTCTGATTAGAACACATTCCCAAACTAGGATGGCCACTGCTCAAGGAAATAATGGAAACCCTGAGATCAACGATCCCTCCGAGCTGAGGTTTCATTCCATAGAAAGGGCTATAGAGAAGATGGCAGAACACATGAGCTTCCTAGTAGACAGCATTGCTTTGTTTCGAGCTATAGAACCGGCTAATGAAGAAAGTTCCAAAACCCATTATGGGAAGAATACACAAGCTCCTGAAGTAAAGCACGAATATCAAAAGGACCCATTTGAGTCAGAAGGAGTTTACCTAAAAGAAAAACCCAACCTTCGAACCTGATACGTATGCGGTACCAAGACCTGTTGACTATGGGCCAAGTACGGATAGCTTGAAAGAACTGGAAAAGAAATTGACACAACAAATAACTGAGAAGATGAAGGCACTCGTAGGGTGTGATGGATTTGAACAGGCGGGGATCATAGAGTTTTCCGTATATGACATGGGATCATACCTTGAGAAGTTTAAGGTACCAGAATTTGAAAGTTATAACGGGACGGATTGCCCCAAGCTCTACACCAGGTTGTATGTCAGGAAGATGGGTACATATGTTCAGTATGATCTACTCATGGTACAAACATTCCAAAATAGTTTGACTGGACTGGCCTTAACTTGGTATGCCCAACTTGATTTGAATCAAATAAATACATGGGAAAAATTGGCTAGAGCATTTTATGAACAATATAAATTCAACGTAGAAGTAGCCCCAACTATGATGGACTTGGTTGCCTTATGGAAGAAAAATAATGAATCGTTCAAAGAATACACTCAAAGATAGAGGTCCTTAGTTCCAAGAATCTTTACTCCTACGACTGAGAAGGAGCTCACATTAGCTTTCATTAACACCTTGGAAAGGCCCTACTTTTTCCATCTCATCGAGCAAGCCTCATCTAGTTTTGCTAAAGTAGTAGCGGTAGGGTGTAGGATTGAAAGTGCCATCTCTTCCGGTAAGCTGCAAGACCCAGCAGATAAAAGACCACCAGTGTCATCATCTGGTCCTAGACCAGCCAGCGGCAAGCTTAAAGAATCTACGATTGGTATGGTAAATTCAAATGCCAAACCAAATGCTTAAGTCACTTTTAGGGTAAATCCACCTCCCGCTCAGCAACAGTTTAGAGACCAGTTTCAAACTAACAAGACTTATAGACAATTTACCAAGATACCGGTCCCTTTAAGTCAAGTCTTCAAGAAGTTGAGAAGGGATAATTTGATATAGTACAAACTCTCTAGCGATCGATACCGACTGAGAATCTTTGACCCTATAGTAAAGTGTGAATACCACTATAGACAAGTGGGGCATTCGACTGATGCATGCTGGAGACTGAGGAATAAGATTCAGGATTTGATAGATGAAGGGACAGTGCAGTTGGACTTCGTGGAAGCCCTGGTTCCGAACGTTAACCATAATCCCTTACCTAATCACGGGCTGATGATTGGTATGATTTTTTATGACTGTGCTATTAACGTCATTGATTCAGATAAGAAGCCTAAGGTTTTTGAGTTTTATACTGGCAACCAGACTTCAGAAGTGAAGAGGTACACATTCTATGTACCTTTGCCACTAGAAAATTACAAGGCTGCTCCATTTAACTATCACTTGGTAAATCAGGAAAAGCCAGGTCCTCTGGTAGGGGGCATTACTTGATCGGGAAACATTTATCACCTGAGAGAGGAGCATGGGAGGAAAGTCATGTCGAGACAACCAAATGATAAGATGGAGGGCGAACGCATTGAGGGGTTATCGACCTTTACTAAAATGATCAAGTTGAGTGAGTATAAGATCATGGATCAACTTAGTAAGACTTCTGCACAAATATCATTGATGGGCCTGTTAATTGCATTTGAACCACACAAGGAGGCTTTATTTCGCACTTTAAATGAGGTAAAGGTCCCTTGAGAAATTCCAACTGAGAAGATGGGACTGGTTACTAATACGATCCTCGCAATAGATCAAATTTCATTTTTAGTCAAAGAATTAGGCGAGGAAGGGAACAAACATACAAAGCCACTCTTTATCATGGTGAGGAGTAATGACATAATTATCACCAGGGTGCTCATTGATAACGGATCATCGCTGAACGTCTGTCCACTCTCCACCTTGGATTTGCCAGGCATCGACACATCTGCAATTAAGCCTTCTTCTACAACAGTTAGGGCCTTTGATGGTTCTAGAAGAGAGATTATAGGAGAAATTGATTTATCCGTGAGTATTAGCTCTCAGCACTTTACTATTCGATTTTAAGTCATGGACATTCTAAGATCTTTCAATCTACTATTGGGAAGACCTTGGATTCATGCAGCAGGGGCCATACCCTCGAGTTTGCACTAAAAATTGAAGTTTATCTCAATGGCCAAGTGATTCCAATTCTGGGAGATCAAGATTATGAAATCTACAAGGAGACAGCTATACCCTACATAGGAAGTAAGGGACAAGAAGAGCTGGGTTTACAAATGTTTGAAGAAGTGAACATGATTACCGGACCTAATAGAGAAGATGATAGAAGAATGGGATTCAAGGAAGGCTAGATAGGCACCTACGACCTTGGCTACAATCCTACCTTGGCGGAAGAATTCCAGAAGAAACAAGTGAGGGGCAAGAAAGATAACAGATTATACCATGCTTCAATGACCTTTCCATCGCTGGTTGAGACGTTCATACGGGAAGAGACTCAAGCCTAGAATCTGGCAAAGAAGGATCAACAAACTCGCCACCCAAGTTCTAGCATCATTTGAATAACTAGTTCTCCATCTCGGCGAATAGCAATAGGTCTTCCCTAGGGTAAAGGGGTGACCCATAGTTAGTATTTTTGAATTTTTATTTTTAGTCATCGTTTCAAATGTATCATTGAACCTTTCGTTCAAAATTAGTTAGGCCTTTATCTCATTTGAGACCATACTTCCATTCATTGAATGAAATTTTAGTTCGTTTCTTTCTTATGTTGTGTTCTAGTTCTCTTTTACTTACATACACTTTTCTTTATGCATTCTCATTCAGATCCAATGAACCAAGCGAAAATCAGGAATACCTCGCGCAAGTAGAAAATGAGAATATCGATATTACTTCCGGCCCTACTGGGTTAGTCGTTAGGAGCGATGTCGATGACCACAGTAATATACAAGAGGAATGGAAAAAACATGAACTGGGTAGAATCACTATTGATGAACCGATTGAGACAATTAATGTAGGGAACAAAGAAAATCCTAAGAATCTAAAAATTGGGGCAAGTTTAAAAGAGAAACAAAAAACAGAAATGATTGCGTTATTAGCCGAATATCAGGATGTGTTTGCTTGGTCGTATGAAGACATGCTTGGGTTGGACCCGTCGATTGTAGTCCACCGTTTTGCCACATAAGAAGACGCCAAACCAAAAAGGCAAAAGTTAAGGAGATTTGGACCTAACGTCTTGTTGAAAATTAAAGAAGAAGTGAAGAAAATACTGGAAGTTGGATTCATTGAAGTGTCGGATTACCCAAAATGAGTAGCTAATATTGTTCTAGTAATGAAGAGGAATGAGAAAGTTAGAGTATGTGTAAACTTTCGAGATCTTAACCAGGTAACGCCTAAAGATAATTTTCCATTGCCTTACATTGATGTCTTGGTGGATAACACAGCCGGAAATTATCTATTCTTTTTCATGGATGGTTTTTCGGGATATAATTAGATTCGGATGTCCAAAGAAGATAAGACAAAAAAAGACTTTCATTATGACTTGGGGAACGTTTTGCTATAAGGTGATGCCGTTTGGGCTTAAGAATGCAGGCGTAACATATCAAAGGGACATGGTTGCAATTTTTCATGACATAATGCATAAAGAAATAGAAGTGTATGTTGATGATATGATAGCCAAATCTAAAGAGGAGAAAGATCATTTAGAAAACCTGAGGAAGCTATTTGATAGACTGAGGAAGTATTACTTGAAATTGAATCTGGAGAAATGCACCTTTGGTGTGACATCAGGAAAATTGTTGGGATTCATAGTTAGCCAAAGAGGTGTTGAAGTCGATCCTGATAAAGCCAAAGCCATAATTGACATGCCTCCCCCACAAACACTCAAGGAAGTACGAGGATTACTAGGGTATTTAAATTACATAGCCCGATTCATATTACAGTTAACGGACAAATGTCGCCCTCTTTTTAAGCTATTAAAGAAGAACACAAAGATCAACTAGAATGAGGAATGCGAAGAGGCTTTCACTAAAATCAAAGAATACCTCATGAAACCTCCAGTATTAGTAGCTCCTAAACCTGGAATGTCGTTGTTTTTGTACTTGACCATAATGCTCGAATCCATAGGGTCCGTACTTGGTCAAAAGGATGAAGAAGGGAAAGAGCGAGTCATTTACTATCTAGCAAGAAGTTCACAGAAGGAGAGCAAAAATACTCAGAGGTCAAAAGAACCTGCTGTGCATTGGTCTGGGTCATGCATTGGCTTAGATAATATACACTTTATTATCAAATTGAGTTGATAACACAATACGATCTTTTGAAATACTTGGCAGAAAAATCGGCACTCATTGGTAGAGTTTCAAAGTGGCAGATGTTGTTGACAGAATTTGACATTAAGTATGTGAGCCAAAGTTTAGTCAAGGGGCAAGCTTTAGTGGATCAATTAGCGGAGAATCCTTCTGAGAAGATTCCTCAAGAAGCATGAGTTGAGTTTCCCGATGAAAGTATCCTGGTAGCGGGAAAAGTTTCTGATTGTGAAGTAGTCGAGAAATCTTCAGGGTGGAAAATGTTCTTTGATGGAGTAGCTAATGTGTTCGGATGTGGAGTTGGGGCAATTCTCGTATCGCTTAAAGGTACACAATTTCCAATGGCTGTGAGACTAGCTTTCCCATGTACTAATAACATTGCAGAATATGAGCCATGTATTTTGGGACTCAAAATCGCATTCTTTAAGGAGATATGGGAATTACAGGTATATAGAGATTCTTCGTTGATCATAGGCCAAGTTCGGGGTAAGTATAAGACGAAAGACCTCAAATTAGTACCTTACCGCCAACACTTGGCTGAGTTGATAACCAAGTTCGAAAAGATTACATTCGTGTATGTACTAAGGGTTCAAAACCAATTTGCCAATGCTCTTGCTACTTTGGCATCAATGATTCAGATATCGAGATGAGTAGAGATTCAGCCACTTAAAATTGAAATTGAAGAAAAGCCCACTTTTTATTTGGTAATGGAAAGTTCATGTGATGAAAAGCCTTGGTATCATAATATCAAAATGTTTCTACAACATGGTACGTACCCTGAAGGAGCAGAGAGGAAGGACAAAAAATTAATTAGAAGATTGGCAGCTCAGTACTTGATGAGCGATTCTACACTGCACCGACGATCATTTGACGGTACGCTTTTACATTGTATAGACGGGAAAGAGGTAGAGATGCTAATGAAAGAAGTGAATGAGGGAGTATGTGGCCCTCACATGAATGGCTACATGCTTGCTAAGAAAATCATGAGGATGTGGTATTACTGGTTAACTATAGAAGCGGATTGTATCGGACATGTTAGACGCTGCCATTTGTGCCAGATCTATGCGAATAAGATAAATACTCCATCTCAAGAATTGCATACACTATCAGCACCACGGCCTTTTTCGATGTGGAGAATAGATATCATTGGCCCGATCACTCCAAAAGCATCTAACAAGCATCAATTTATATTGGTAGCTATTGATTATTTCACTAAGTGGGTTGAAGCCTCATCCTACTCTAGTGTGACGAAGGGAGTAGTAGTCAAGTTCATTAGGAGAGACATACTGGTTCGGTAAGGTACGCCAGAGACAATTATTACTGACAATGGTATGAATCTGAATAATAAATTGATGTCCGAGTTGTGTCGACACTTCAGGATCATTCATAGAAATTCTACTCCTTATCGGCCCCAAATGAATGGAGCTGTGGAAGCGGCCAATAAGAACATCAAAAGAATTATTGAGAAGATGGCCATTACATATCGAGATTGGCATGAGATGTTACCATTTGCACTCATGGCCTATCGAACTTCTATTAGAACGTCAATAGGGGTAACCCCTTACTCGTTGGTATACGGAATGGAGGCTGTACTACCAGTGGAGGTCGAGATCTTGTCTCTCAGAATATTGTCAGAAACTTAGTTAGATGAGGCTGATTGGGTAAAGAAGCGTGTTGAGCAGTTGAACCTGATTGATGAAAAGAGACTGGCAGCTTTGTACCATAACATTTACTATCAACAACGAATGGCTAGGGCTTTCAACAAAAAAGTACAACTCCGAAGTTTTGAGTAGGGAGATATGGTGTTGAGGAAGACTTTGCCTAACACAACTGATTCGAGAGGGAAGTTTGCCCCAAACTATAAAGGGCCTTATATTGTGAAGAAAGTATTGCCTGGAAGAGCTGTTATCTTATCTCAAATGGATGGTTCGGACTTGAAGGACCCAGTAAACACTGATGCATTGAAGATGTACTATCCTTGAACATCAATGATATTTTTGCAAACAATCTTACTGTTATTATGGTCTCATTTTCATTTTCTACATGCAAAGTTGGTATTCCTAGTAGTCATTAGCATTGGATAATATCATTAACCTTTTTTTCATTCCACTAAAAGACCCCTCGTCTTACTTTATCCTCTACCCAAATAAATCTTACACGCAAGAAGCACAAGAAAAATAAACACTTAACTTGAAGTGATGACTATTGATGAAAATTCTTTTAATATTTTATTGTGGTTAACCACACCCCCTAAAGAAAGGGAGACTTGTTTCCTATTTTTCAAGACAGGGCCATGTTCAGAAAGAGTAACGTGTGGCGTATAAGTAGAAACTCGCTGGAGAACAGATGCTTGCACGAAAAACCAATGTTTGGATCGGAAGTTCCATATAGGACATCTTTGTTCGAGAAATGAATATGTTTTACATTCGTTTCAAGCTTAAGTTGCTTTCACAAAAAAAAAAAAAAAAGGAAAAGAAAAGAGGGGGTTTAGAAAGAGACGGAAGAAGAAAGTATAACAAGAACAAGAAAACGCAACGGTAAGGGTCAGAATCGTTGGTTCTAATCAGACTGCTCAATAAGACATTGGACTACTTGGGAGCTATCATTGAAACCAAGTAAGTGGTTCTAAACCTGATAAAACATTGCATTGGCAATTGGTTTCCCCCTAAGGATGACAACTTGTTTTCGAAAAACAATTTCTTAGCAAGTCAGTTAGCTCGTAGAGCATGATCCCAATCCAAAGTTCCTTAAGCTCCCAGTCGTCTAACTCACGGAACATTACTCGACTCAAAATTTCTTCAAGGGATTTAGCAGGCTCATAGGGCGCTATCCCAATTCAAAGTTTCCTCATCTTTAGGTCTTAGCCAACTCAAAGGGCGCTTTGACTGCCTTGGTTAGTCAGCTCATCAAGGCACGACTAAGTTTTCTTTCATTCTTTAGGTTTTAGCCAGCTCAAAGGGCGCTTTGACCGCATCGATTAGTCAACTCATTAAGGCACGACCAAGTTTCTTCATCTTTAGGTCTTAGCCAACTCAAAGGGCGCTTTGACCGCCTTGGTTAGTCAACTCATTAGGGCACAACCAAGTTTTCCTTCATTCTTTAGGTCTTAGCCAGCTCAAAGGGCACTTTGACTGCCTTGGTTAGTCAGCTCATTAGGGCACAACCAAGTTTCTTCATTCTTTAGGTCTTAGCCAGCTCAAAGGGCGCTTTAATTGCCTTGGTTAGTTAGCTCATCAGGGTACGACCAAGTTTTCCTCGTTTTTAGGTCTTAGCTAGCTCAAAGGGCGTTTTGATCGCCTTGGTTAGTCAGCTCATCAAGGTACGACCAAGTTCTCATTATTCTTTTTAGGGATTTTTGCTAACTCACAAAGGCACTACCCTTTGCTATTCTAACCCTCGTCAAGTATCTTAACGTTCTTTAGGATAAAGTTGGCCCGAGGCAAAAACGGCGTCTCTTTTGTCTTTGTGGCAAAGTTTTGCTCAAACTTTACCATAAAAAGAGGTAGTTGTAGACACCTAATTTTTGCCTCTCTATAGTCCTAATTTTTATTTTTATAAAAAGGGTCTTAATTCCAAAAATAAAAATAAGAAAAAAATTAATAAAAGATAAAAATAAAAAAAATTTAACAAATAATGAAAATACCAAAAAAATAAGAAAAGAAAATTAAAAAAAAAACTTTTTAAAATTTTTAGGAAGTAACTCATATTAGGAACAAATAGTTTTAGTTTTGGTTTTAGTTTTAGATTAGTACAAATAATTATTTTAGGGAATCAGATAGTTTAAGTATAATTTAATTGTACTGAATGTCAAGGCGCAGGCCAACGGCCTAACGGATAAGTATTGGAGTATTTGGGTTGGATTTAATTTGAGGTATTAGGTTCGAGTCTTAGTAGGCACCTATGTCTTTATTTTTCTATCTTTGCAAAAGCGAGATGAAAACGAGATTAAATCATTTGAATTTAGTTAAATCGGATTTGAATCTAGTTTAATTATCGAATCGGATGCATTAGATATGATTTGGAATGGTATGATTTGGACTCTATAAACACACATACGCAGTCAGAAAAAAAAAAAAAACAACAAAAAACAGGAGGCCGAACTCCATCTTGATACAGCAGATCCTCGACTGCGAAATCAACCCCAATCCCCGTCCCACAAGCAGCAGGTGATAATTCTACACCGACACCAGTGCACAACCCACATGCTTGGAGACACACATACGTTACAGCCCCACACATGCTGTACACTCCAATCAACACGCCCCTAATCCAAGCTGCACCAACACTAGCGCACAACCGATACACCTGGAGACACACACATGTCACAGTCCCACACACGCTGTACACTCCGATTAACATGCCCCTAATCTAAGCTGCACCGACTGAACAGCATACAACCACATCCTTTGCCGAACAAGCAATCGATGCCAATGACACTGTTGCGCTCCACTGAAGATCTTACGAATTTAACAAGCTACTTTTCCATCTTCAGTTTCAACACCACTGTCCAACGCTCGAAGACTCGTACGCACGGGCCATACTAACAACAGTAGTAAGTCTACCAACTAGCTTTTGTTCGAGTCGCAACACCATATCGGCATATATATCCAACGCCACAATAGCAATGTCCACTATACGTCCTTCATCGTCACAGCACGTCCCTTGATCCTTTAATAACAATTAGGTTTGGTTCCATCTCGTTTTATTTATTATTATTATATCATGTTATGTTGTTAAATGATGTATATATAAATCTGTGCATAGAATGGTATATGTTTAGTATTACTTTCCTAATATTACGTAGATTAGATAAACGTTTAAGTAAATGGTCATTTAATAGTAGTCATTTAAATAGGGATGCGAATATTAGTTTAAGAATCATTAAAATTAGTTTTTGTTATATATAGATCTGTATATTTTACTAGTCAAATATAATATAATGTGTGAATATGTCAATATAGGGGTTTTAGTATTAGTTTTCAGGTAAACGTATTATATGGAATTATTTTATTTTAATAGTTCGTTATATATATTAGTTTAGTTTAGCATTTGGTTATTTTAGAATTTCTCATTTAGAAAAGTTATTTTCTTTTTAGAAAAAAATAATAAAAAATCCTTTTTTAAATTTTTGGGCTTTTAGCAAAAATTTTTTTTATAAAACAAAAACACATACGAGTTAGTACTCCTTTAGATTTTTTTTTTTAAATAAACTAAATTAATTAAGAACGTAAAGCTTGTCGGTTTTCAAAATTAAAATAAATCAACTCACTAAAGATTTTTTGAAAGAACTACGATC
This sequence comes from Lumnitzera littorea, assembly GCA_024138015.1. Classification (NCBI taxonomy): domain Eukaryota; kingdom Viridiplantae; phylum Streptophyta; class Magnoliopsida; order Myrtales; family Combretaceae; genus Lumnitzera; species Lumnitzera littorea. Next base: position 52,434,615 of record JAMXBB010000011.1, read on the forward strand.
GTCTGATCTCGGCTAGCGGGTATGTAGGCACCTTCGGGGCGACGATAAAATATGTAAAAACTTAGGTTTTTTTTTTCTTTTGATTTTTATTTATTTATTTATTTTAAATATTATAATTAGAAGAATAATCCTAATTTCGGTAAATAGATAGTGGTATCTGTTAGGGTTTAATAGGTTAGCCTCCGAACTCGGAACCTTTTGGTTCTTTATTCAAATTAAAATCAAAGACCGGTAGTCAAATCATAATCAATCCACCCAATTGATTACACTTTTCTTCCTTTTTCCCGACTCCGGTCGGGTGGCGACTTCAAAAATTATTTTCAATAAAATGCCGAAATTTCCTAATTTCTTTAGTTGAGGATTAATATTAAATGTGTTATGGTTTAGTATTAATTGGAAATGAGAAAATCAATTTTAAATAAAAGAAATCGAAAAATTAGGCTCGATAAGATAAAAAAGATATTCTTTGTCATGAAGACTTATGCTTAAGAAGTGAGTCGAAGAAAGAAATGTGATTTAAAAACAAGTCAAATTTGATCTATGTACTGAAAATGTGACACATAAAGAATCGCTACAACTTTGTAGTAATTGAATTAGATAAGAAGATATGGAATAGTGCTTGTGAAGAGAGGAATACCTACAATTGTAAATGATGACTTTGTACAATCCAAAAATGCTAAGACCCTAACTTTATCATTACAATTGTTAAAGGACCATATGTGTACTAGATGGAGATTCAACAATGATCGTTCACAGTTTAACCAGACATTCATGAGCTAATTTTTTCTATGCTAAGTAAAGAATGATCCAAATGTAAAGATCACCATACTTAGATAACATATTGAGGACACATGTGGTTATGTAATTTCTAAAAGAAATGTTTGGGGGCAAAAAGAATAGTAATAGAAAAAGTGTATGGCAATTGAGATAAATCATACAATAAACTGCCAAAACTAATGAATGCTATCTAAAGAACCAATCCAGCAACATGTGTAGCTTAGAAATTTCTATCAACTAAGAAGGAAAATGAGGTGGTCTTCAAAAGATTGTTTTGGGCATTTAAGCTATGTATAGAGGTCTTCAAACATTGTAGGCTGGTGATCATTATAGATGGCACATTCCTATATGGAAAACATCCACATAGCTTGCTGATTGCATGTAGTATAGATGATGCCAATTATGTACTCCCCTTGGCATTCGCACCAATTGATAAGGAATCAGGTAAAACCTAAAAATGATTCATGAAAAAGTTGAAGCAGTACCTCCATGGATCGCACGATGATGACCTCATCTATGTGTTATATTAGACTGATACAAGGGTATAAGAAAAGCAATGCAAGACAAGGATATTAGATGGAAACCTCTGTATGCAAAATGGAGAGTATATATAATACATGTTGCCAGCAACTTTAACACAAAATACAAATATCATTATATGAAGAAGCTGGTAATGGCAGTGACTTTCTAAGTACAGGAAAGCAAATTTGCATTCTATATGGAGGAGATAAGGAAAATGAATGCAACTACTCTAAACTACTTTATAAACATCCCTAGTGAGTTATGGATACGATCATATGATGGGGGCTTCAAATAAGGTCAAATGACAATAAATCTCCATAAGAGCTATAATGTAATGTAAAAAAATGTAAGGTTGTTACTCATATCAACATTTGTTCTAAAAATCTTCTACAATTGCATGGGCTACTTCTAAGAAAGGCGTAATAAGGTAGTTAAAGCTATATATAAAGGAAAAGCTTATCCCTAATGGGTTATTAAAAAGATAGAAAGATGGAGAGGGGCAGTTATTCGCCACCAATTAATCACATTTAACATGAGAACTTGTTTTGGGTACAAACAGAAGCTTACATGAGTAAATATGGAAGGAAAGGTAGTCATTACTCTAGAGTTGACATAATTAACAACTAGTATAGTTGTAACAAGTGGCAAACATACAAAATACCTTGCTCACTTGCATTAGCAGCTATAGCTTGTGTAAAAATAGATTCTGTACATAAGATCGAGATGTGTTATCATTGGGAAAATCAAGTCATTTATTATCATACTATCTTTTGGCCTCTAAGAAATAGGCGCACATGGATAGTTGTAGAAGGAATGCCAAAAATACACCCGCTATATGATAAAGTTAGAAAAGAAGAAAGATCATAAACAAATAGATACCGCAATAAGATGGATCTAAAAGAAAAACCAAAATAAAAAAAAAAATTATTGTAGAAGATGTAGAAAGTAAGAGCACAGTATAAGAACATGCCTAGAATAAGGTTTATAAAACTTATAATATGTTTGTTTCATTATCATACATGAATACTATGCTATACTTTATAATTAATTTAATATGTTTAACCTAACTTACTAGAAATCTAACATATATTTACCTTTTTCTTATGCAGATGGATATGGGACTAGTAGATAGATTAGTGCTGACATGAGAGGATATTCACAGATTCGAGGTTGTATGGAGAGGAGAGGTATAAAGCATAAAACCATTGTCTGTTCAAACAACTTATATAATTTGATAAAATCTAATGTAGTTGAATTTTACGAGAACATAATCTAGTTAAATTTCTTTAAAAAGAGGCATCACTAAAAAATCCTTAGGAAATACAAGATATATATGATGAGAGAATAAATACTTACTTAGAACAGGCTAGATTCCATGGACTCACACGCTTGCTATTCATATAGTTAGAGTGGGAGGTAATTATTGCATTAGAGAGATAGAGACCAGAGACCTACATATTCCATTTGATGGATGGGAAGGTTGGGTTGATACTTTAAGATAATGCAATATGGCTGGGTTTACCCATTGACGGACAACCAATAACAAGCACTACTATACATGACTAGCTTGCATTGTATGAGAGTCTACTGGAAGCTAGACCAAATGTAAATCAAATTGTCAGATAAAGAGTTAGGATGTCTTAATTTAAAAGTCTTCTATTGAGGCATCTACCAGCAAATGCAGATGATATAGCGATCTAGCGTTATGTAAGGATCTATTTATTACATCTGATAGGAGGTTTATTGTTTGTAGATACATCATTTAGCTATGTGCACCTTATGTTCTTCTTACCACTATTAGAGGATTTCCAGGTTTCATGTAATTATTACTAATGCCAAGTTGCAAAGAATAGGGTAGAAGAGATGGGTGACATAACAGTATTGATACAAGTGTAGGCATGAGATATATTTCCTCATTTGGCACCATAAAGGAGACACATATGTCCAGTTCACCTTAGCTTACTAGCATACCAGTAAGATGATGCATTTGATATTAGATAGACTCCTATATATGTTTTATCTCAATATCGAGAGGCTTTAAACTGTCAAACACCTGGATAGGTACAATACAATTATTGCTTATATTATTCTAATTGTTTTTTCTACAACTTATATACTGAAATACATTTATCTTTTATAAATTTGTTGGATGCTCTATACCTCGGAGATATTAGATTCGCTACTCGACATATGCCGAGAGGAGAAAGACATATGGTTGGCTTGCGCCCCCATGATTTGTTTCCACATCATGAAGATGCACCAGCTAGATAAAGTCATGAGGCAGTTAGGGAGAGTACAGTGAATCTTAGAAAACTGCAACATAGATCCAAACAACATACATAAGATAGATCTACGAGGAAAGACAAAAGAAGATTGAGCCAAAAATAAGCCAAATACATCACCTAGTGAAAAAATAAGAGGTAAAGACTAATTTAGATCATATACAATGATACTCTAACTACTATGGTCTTTGCTAACTATTTTGACTTATACTACAAAATGATACGAAGATATATTAGTCAACTGGGAGTACTTTTGGTTACATTGGTTTTCGAACCATCAAATATAGGTAAAATTTCATATTATATTAATGATATCTAGCTTAATTACATTATAACAATATAGTCGAACACATTCACAATAATAGAGGGGGATTACGGATATATAGGAGATCTACGCTTTAGTTGTTAAGGGAAACATGCATTAGAGGGATATGGAGGTATTAGGTTGGGTGATCCAATTTAGTAGGAATAGTAGTCCAAGGGTTAGTTGGCCCTAGAGAGAGGATGATGATGTGGTTGAGGTCAAGATTGAGCTCAAGATTAGTAGCTATAGTTATACGATAGATCTCCTAATCCTCCCAGTAGATGTGGATTAGAGGTTCTAGTTGATGATGTTGTAGATCTACCTACTATTGATGCTCCTACAGTTGGTCATCTTCCTATTGATCTTCCTACAGTGGATCTACCTACTGCTAATAATTCTGATGTTGATCTTCCTATAGTTGATCCTCTTGCAATAGATCTAACTACTATTGATACTTCTATTGTTAATTTTTCTACAATTGATCCTCCTATAGTAAATCCATTGATATAGGCTCTAGTAAGTCATGCTATAGACGATACACCAACATTTGAGCTACTTACACTATATATGCCCATATCATCATCATCCGTTTTCACTCCACTTGCTCCATGAGACTGATACATCTAACACCGTTAAATATGTGAGAGACAGTTATATAGGTAATTCTTAATTAATAAAATGTTTCCTTATAAAAAAAAATTCCAATTTGTATAATATTTTGATTACTAATTCAATTCATTAATATTTTGCAAATTGAACCTTGGCAAATACATCATAAGTTGAAGAAAGTAGAAAAAACTACAAGAGAAGATATAAATAGATATATGAGAGATAATTTTTTATATGATTAGACTAAAAAAAATCTATAAAATGAATACTTATTACTCGTTACTACTAACGATAAGTATATATATTTTTCTTTATATCCCATATACTGTTAAATAATTAATGAGAATAACAAATTTACTAGCAAGTTTAAAAAAAATAATGATAAATTCAGTAGCAAGTCTAAAAAATATAAAGTTAAAATTGATATGTTTAATAAATAAGTATGAAAAATCCAATATAAGGTTCTTTTAGTTATAAAATAAGTCTCATACAAATTTTTTGGCTAATGATACGCAAATAAAGTTAGATAAAACATCTAGGTAGGATAGTACATTAAAGAAATAGCTAAGATCATATTAAAATCGCATTTTAAAAATATAATATTAACGTTCTTGTACTAGTGTTATATATTAAAGATGCGATACAATTATAGCTATAAGTATGTCATATTTTTAAGATGCGATGCTAGTATAATAACATCAGTGATACATCTTAGAAATGTGACATACGTGTAAAATAAGACATAGGCTTAATTTGGTGATATTTTTTTGTGTAATTTGTATTTTTGTAATTTTTTTTTTAATTTTGATAGTAAACAAGTAATTTCCTCATTTATATTACTTTATGTTCAAATTATATTAGCACTTTTCTGTTACACTAATATATGCATGTGGTCAGTAATACCAATTGATTTTTTTTTTTTTGATAAAATAGTATGAATATATGATTTAGTATCAGTCTATCAATAGTAGTTTGAATACGTGATTTCATTGAGTCCTTTTATATGTCTATTATTTTCCTTTCTTTCTTCTCGCATGAGATTGTATTTTCCATTTCGTGGAATTTATTATAATTGCAGTCGAATTGGTTTTTTTCTCTGATGAGAAACTACTATATTCCTATATATGTGACTCTTGAAAAGATCGTGCCCACCTAATTCAATTGAGTTTTCAAATCCACTATCTTTCATCAGCTAGTAATCTTTTATGATTGATTGATCGACATATATTTTAATAAAAAAAAATTCATCTTTATTTGGAAAAGAAAAACCTAGGAAATTCATTATGAAAATAGATTCATGACAACTATATTTTCTGCTTATGGTTAATGTCACAAATGTTAACCAAATTTTATTAGAATGTGTAATTTATTACATATACTTTGAAAAGGTCACTTTATTACCTAATTAATGTTTTTGTGATCATTTTTGCAACCTAAACAAACTTTGTTAGGTTATTTTACCAATGTGAATATAAAGATAAATTAAGAATTGAATGTTATGGTTACCTTAAGGCTAAGGCTAGGGCTAGCCAGTAGATATTTGTAGAGAGTCGTACGACATATCACCAAATGATCATTTACCGCTTTTGTGTTATTGAACTTAAGGTTTATTATTTGATTTTAATGAAAACAAAACAAAATGTATATATCTAAACATATTATTTTTTAAGAGAACAAAACAAGTGGATGATTAAATTAAGTATTATTTGATTATATTAAGTTAATTGAATAAGATTGATTAATTTGCTTAATGATTAAATATATTAATTAACTTTACAAGATATTTAATTTTTAAGTGATGATCAAATAATTTTGAAGTTAGGTTGTAAAGTGTAGTTGTTCGTTGTATGTCAAAAAGTGTTTTCAAGTGATATTTGGCCTACCGGGTTGACGGTTCCAGAGCACTCCTAGGTTGATGGTGAAGTGGCTTAGATAAGGAGATGAAAGTGCTTTTGATCAAGGAATCGGCTCACCGGTGTTCATGCAGGTAGAGTAATTTGTTACCGGCATATTGGTAAGTTTGATTTAACTAGCTATTGAAGCATTTAATGCATTGTAACGGAAAGAATTGAATGGGATGATATAAATACTCAATAACCCAACCAAGGACAGTAGAGAACTAATCTTTTGTTGTAATATTGCAACATTCTTCTGTGTTCTTATTGTCTATTATTCTCATTGTCTCTTTTACTCTAATTTGCCAATATTTAGAGAGATTTGAAATTTAGTGCTCATGAGCTATTAGTTGCAAAGTATTGAGAATTAAAAGCACTACACCAATAATCCTCGAGATTAAGTTTTGTGTTATGAGTTGAGATTGTGATTTGTGTTGAGAGTTGTGAATGTGAAACTTGTGTAATCAAGTTTATGTTTGTATAGCTCTTGAAGATTGGATTGAGAAATCAATAAAGTAGTGTAAAGTCCTCGGTTGGAGGCATTATGTATCCATGGAGACTAAGGGGCGGTTCGAACTCTACGTTATATTTGGGTTTGATTTTTTTTTTTATCCCTATTACTTTTAATTTCTGTACTTATTATTGTTTTATTGTTATTTTGATTATTCTTATAATTGCATTTAGTTGTTTATATTAGAAAAGAATTGCAATTTGTCCTTAAAACTCAATTTACCGCCCGCCCCCCTCCCCCCCCCCCCCGAGTTTAGCCTGGTGTTCTCCAATTGGTATCAGAGCTAGTCTCTAAATATTTTGCTTAATCGCATATTAGAATAAAAATCATAGCATTTAATACACTAAGCTTTATGGAAGGGCAAACTATAAATAGACCATCACTCTAAATTGGAAATAATTATCCTTATTAGAAATATAGGATGAGTATATTCTTAATAGCACAAAATTGATTGTTGTGGCAAGTAGTAGATAAAGGACCATTCAAGATAAAAGGTAAGGAAGAAAATAATTACATCAATAATGATCGGAAGTTGTAGATTTAAATAAAATAGCTATGAATATCTTGCATTGTGCCATTAATAAAAATGACTTTAATAGAATTTGTAAATGCAAGAGTGCTAAGAAAATTTGGGAAGAATTAAAAAGTACATATAAAGGAACTAGCTAAGTAAGAGATACAAAGACAAGCTTATTATGTGGACAATTTGAAAACTTTAGAATAGATCCAAATGAAACTATTGATGAAATGCGTAATAGATTCATTAATATTATCAATCCTTTAAGTGTCCTTGGTAAATCTTTTACTAACCTTGAGATCAATTCCAAAATTCTTTAGTCTTTGCTAAGAGATTGGGAAGCTAGGAGAATTGCTATTAAGGAAGCTCACGATCTTAATGCAATGCGAAAAGAGCAACTTCTTGGAACTCTTAAGACTCATGAGATGATTAAAAGGCAAGGAGAGGAATCTAAGAAGAAAACAATTGCTTTAAAAGCAACTAAAAAGAGCTCTGATAGTGATGAAAGTGAAGATGATGATGATGTGGCCATGATCACAAGAAATTTTAAGAAATTCAAGAAGTTCAATAGGAAACTGGCAAAGGATAAGGATAAAAACATATCTCGATTAAGAAAGGAGAAGAAGGAAGCAATTAAGTGTTATAATTGCCAAAAACTAAGTCACATTCAACAATATTGCCTGGATCTTAAGAAAGCTAAGAAAGGAGTAAGGAAAAAGGCTATGATGGCGACTTGGAGTGATAATGATTGGAGTGACTTAGAGGGAGAAATGTGTTTTATTGCAATGGACAATGAGATATGTTCTACTTCAAATGACTCTTCATTTGATGAGCTTAAAAATATATATGATGAGTTACTTAAAGAATTTATTAAAGCTCAAAAAAGGAACAAGATGATGAAACAAATAGGAAGTGAATTTGATTTATTTAGAAATAAATATAATAAAGTGAATGATGTTAAAGAAAGTTTAGAGAAGGATAATGAGTACTTAAGATTAGAAGTTGATAAATTAAATAGAAACAATGAAGAATTGAATCTTAAGAATGAGGAGTTGGCTAAGGAAAATGATCAATTTAAAGAAAAGTGTAATTCCCTTGAAACAAAAGTTGAAAGCATGAAAAATAGGGATAATATGGTTAATAGGCTAAGAGAACTTTAAATTGAAAATGCTATCTTCAAGTCTAGCCTAAACAATTCAAAACAAACTATAACTAAGTTTATGAATGGAGAAAAGAATTTAGATAAGCTCCTTCGCTCTCACAGGCAAAGATTGAACAAAATCAGAATTGGTTATAGTAGGGAATATATTTACAAATCTTATAAAAGTTACTTTGTAAAAGCAACAACTAAGATTTGTAACTATTGTGATAGATATGGCTATATTGCATATACGTATGCAGTACAACGCAATTCCAATTTGAATTGTAAAGGCAAGATGGTTTAGGTTCTAAAAGGACAAAGATATATAATTGTTACTAACCATAAATGATCCAAACTTACATAGGTAACAAAGAAATAATTACATGTTTTTATAAGAATTTCAAATGGGAATAACTTAAGAAACTTGAATGGAAAATGCTCAAAGAAAATTTGAAAAGCATCTAATATGGTATTTGATTCAAGAAACTCATTCAAGTAGTCTCTATACTATAACTAACATATTTTGTGTGCACTTGAAGTTCTCCATGTTTACTTAGGCTTCCTTGTACATATATCTGCCATCTCTTAATTTTAATATCAAATGTTAGCTCCTATATGTTTAAATATGCTAATGTTTCATGCTTAAATGGTTAGATTAACTCAATTATGAAACTATGCATAGTTGACCTATCTTTAGCCACATTTGAGCTCACATAAGCATTTAGAAACTTAACTAGAGTTTTTACAATTACTAACTTTGCAAGCCATGCTTAAACTCTTACCATGTCATAATATGCATTTATAACTAGTTTGGAAGCTTAAATTGCAAATATCATGCATTTTGTATACATTTGAAGTTACTTATGTATGTTTAGGATCATATGCGTACAATTTTGCCATGTTTCAATTTCCGTGTTCAAATCCAATTCTTGTATGTTTAATTTTGTCTATAGATTGTGCTTGAATGATTAGTTTGACTCCTTCAGACCTAAATTAGGCTCTTATTGTTGATTGGGAATTCATGTAATTATTTTGTCCATTTGCATACTATATGTCTTACTCATGCTATCCTTATATCTATAGACACCATTGAAATTTGTTTACAATGCCAAATTATCATGAACTTAATTTAAGGTATGTATATGACATTAAGCTCAATTTATATTCAGTATTTGATTTTGATGATTTCAAGTGATGATCCTTGTTGTGATATTTTCCTTCCAACATGCTTAAATATGATTTTGTTAAATCTAAGTTCATGCATTGGTTTGTCATAACTAAGTTCATGCTTAAATCATTGAAACATCCTTATTGAAACTTACTTGAAATATTGATTTGTCATAACTAAGCCTCATTACTCAAAATTGGTCTATGTGTTTACAGAGCTTAATAACAAACTTTCTAATAACTAATGACTTAATTTTGTTAAATCTTACTAATATTGCTAAGATACCAACTTTTCACACTCAATTGGACCAAAGGAATATGCTCATATAAATTCCATGCATAAAATATAGCATTTAATATGTTTTGGGCACACTTGAAGTCATTTATGCTTATATAAGTTCATATATGCATAAATTTATCATACATTGGTTTCCATGCCTAAAACTGGGCTTTACATATTTATTTTCATCCCTAAATCATGCTTGAGTGGTCAATCTAGCCTGATCTCAATTTTGTGCAAATTTGAACTCTCTAAATCCTTATGAGGAACTAAGTGCTATTTGAGACATCTCATGCTTATTTGTGCCCATATGGATCTTGCTTAGTTTGATCATGCATCTTTTATGCTTTTTAGTATCTTTCAAACATGCTTGAACCATAAACTTGTCTTAAATTTGAGGAAGAATACATACTTGCTCTTTAGTTATATTTATGCTTAACATTTGACCTTAAGGAACTTAAGTAGTGATTTAACAATTTGTAGAACCTTAAAGCTATAATTTGTGCTTACAATGCTCAAACATGTATTTGAAATTTGCTTGAAGTGTTGGTGTGCAAAAACTCAATGCCTATATACATAATTTGTTCATACATGGATACTTTCACTTTATTATGAATTACATAACTCTATGGATTTGATTTGGATAAATCTTAGTTATCTAGTTAAAATTGAAGTTTTTGAAGCCTTAACAGACTTAAATAAACTTGCTTGAAATGTTAGAATACTCATTAAATCATTTAAAATAAACTTGAGTTTAGCAACTTAGACAAATGAAGTGAATTTAACCAAGATTCTGCAGAATTATAGAATACTAGTATGACAATACCCAAAACTACCAGCATGCTGGTATACCCTGCTAAATAAGAAGATAAATTCTATTCTGTTCTCTAAACCGACATGCCAGCTCCCCATACTACCAGCGTACCGATATCTTTGTTTCCAGCCACAAGTAACGTCGATCCTTTCTCTCTCTTCCCATCTTCTTCCTAAAACCCCTCTTTCTCTTCTCCTTAACCTTAAAATCCTTCTCTCTCTTCAATCTTCCATTTCTAAACTCTCAAAATCATAATTTTCTTTCATTAATCATCTCTAAATCCACACAATCTCTCATTAATCCCCTCACTTCTTCAAATCACATTCTCCTCTTCTCCTTCACATGACTTTCTCTCTCTATTAAACCCCTATCCATCATCATGACGCTACTTTGATCAACTATAGCTACTTCTAGATGAATTATCACTACCCATCTTATCTCCTTCCTCCTCTAGCTCAAAGATAATAATCCACTAATTACATGAATTGTCAACTTCCAATCTATTTTGTATATGCTTTTTATTATGTTTATCTTATATTATGGATTTAGTCATTGGCTACTACCATTGTTACTTTTTATTGTCTTGCCTTAGCCATTATCTTGGCTTTTGTTACTTATGCTGCTTATTCATGTTGTTTACTACTTGTGGCTTATGTTTTTGAATATTTGATGTGGTATAGACTAATTTTGATGAATTTATTATGGAGATTTTATTTGGCATGGTTTTTGACTTCTTTGATTTCGCTTTTGTAGAGGGTATATCCTAAGGCTTAAGCCAAGATTTTAACTTGAATCATTTTTCCTCTTCACCACCTGGATCTTCCTCTTTTTAATGAGGCTAAAGGGAGAAAAATATTCAAGTCATTAGAGTGTCAAAAAGTATATTAAGTTGAATTGAAAATAGTTACTTAAAAGATGATATTGATCCTATAACTTTAGTGTATCTTGATTCTTTGAAAAATTGATATATGCTTTATGTGAAGTTATTAAGAAGTGAGACTTGGTTCTTAAGCACAGCAATACTCCCTTTTTGCAAGCATTCCATTAATCTTTTTAATTGCTAAATATATTGAAATCGAATGCTTAATTTATGAGGAGTACTAGATTGAAGGGGAGCATTTAAAGTATAGGAGTTTTGTCCTCATAAAAAAGGGGGAGATTATTAAACCTAAGGTTCATTATTTGATCTTAATGAAAACAAAATAAAAAGTATATATCTAAACATGTTGTTTTTGAAGAGAACAAAACAAATGGATGATTAAACTAAGTATTATTTGATTATATTGAGTTAATTAAATAAGATCGATTAATTTGCTTAATGATTAAATATATCAATTAACTTTACAAGATGTTTAATTTTTGAGTGATGATCAAATGATCTTGAAGTTATGTTGCAAACTGTAGTTGTTCATTGTGTGTTAAAAAGTGTTTTCAAGTAATATTTGGCCTATCAGGTTAACAGTTCCAAAGCATTATCGGCTTAATGGTGAAGTAGCTTAGATAAGGAGATGAAAGTGCTTCTAATCAAGGAATTGGCTTATCGGTGTTTATGCCGATAGTGTAATTTGTTATCGGCATGCTAGTAAGGCAAGGTATTGACATGCCAGTAAGTTTGATTTAATTAGTCTTAGAGCATTTAATGCATTGTAACGGGAAGAATTAAACGAGATGATATAAATGCTCAACAACCCGATCAAGCGCAGTAGAGAACTAATTTTTTGCTATAATATTCCAATATTTTTTTGTGTTCTTATTGTCTATTGTTCTCCTTATCTCTTGTACTCTAGTTTGCCAATATTTTGAGAGATTTGAAGTGTAGTACTCGTGAGCTATTAGTTGCAGATTATTGAGAGTTAAGAACACTACACTAATAATCCTTGAGATTGAGTTTTGTGTTGTGAGTTGAGATTGTAATTTATGTTGAGAGTTGTGAATGTGAAACTTATGTAATCAAGTTTGTGTTTATATAGCTCTTAGAGCTTAGATTGAGAAATTAATAAAATAGTGTAAAGCCCTCGGTTGGAGGTATTGTATGTCCGTGGAAATTAGGGGATGATTTGAACTCTACGTTATATTCAAACTTGATCTTTTTTTATCCCTATTTCTTTTAATTTTCACACTTATCATTATTTTATTGTTACTTTAATTACTCTTATCATTACGTTTAGTTGTTTATATTGGAAAAGAATTCAAATTTGTCTTTAAAACTCAATTCACCCTTCATTATCTCTTGAGTTTAGCCTAGTATTTTTCATGTGTTGGCTGGATTAGAATAGCTGCTTAAGGCGAAGTAGGTTGTATTCTACTTCAAAAGGTGGGTTGTTTGACCATTAGCGGCCACAAGTCGATTTCTAATTCATTTTTATATTCATGTCAATAAACTGACTTAATAGGGTTAGTTTAGATAATAAAAATAATTATGAAAATTTTAATCAGGTAAAAAATTGATTTTTTTAAAACATAGGTAATAAATTGTATATTTTGACAAAGTGTAGCTACCATTTATGACGTTAAGCCTTCTGACAATATATTCTTATGGTCTTGAGTTAATTTATATTTGATGATAGCGACAATCATAAGAAGAAAGGTCAAACTAATAAATCACATAAGAATTTAACAATACTATCTTGATTGCCATGATAGCATTGATATTAAGGTCTCACCGTGTTATGCTTTATGCGTCTTTCATAAATCTTTATGGTTTTGGAAATTCCTCGAAGACCAATTCAGTTTGACGAAATTTGCCAAGTGATGATGTAAATTGAAAATTCTGTGTAATCTCACCCGCTTTCTTATTTGCCTAGCCTATATTAGACAACATTAGGCAAACTTTTATGTAAAGCCCTCATTTTTCATTTTCTTGAATTAAACCTGTACTCATTCCTGGAAATAAGTTATACTTTATCATTTTCTTCTTCTTTTTCTCACAAAAATCAAAAGACTAAGAATAATCACGAATATTTTACCTAAACTATTGATCAGCTGCGCATGAATTGTTAAACCTTAAAAGTGTAATTTCATATCCAATAACATTTCAAAATACACAATCAACTCCTGAAACATTATTAAAGCTTCTAAACCTTCACCAGCGATGGTTTGGGGTGCATGTACACCAATTTGAAAGTTATGGAAAGATAAAACTAGTTTGTAGGATCTCTCCCATCCCACATCAAATCAATAGATTTAAGGATGTGTTCGTAATTTGCACACAGATTAATAGTATTATTTGTACTATTTTATTTATTCATTTATTTATTTTGGATGATACAGCCAGTGGCCCAATACTTTATCATCCGAGCAAAAAGATATAGATTATATACGAATTGTTATCTTCGGTCAATGTTATTTCAAAAAGTTTACCCCCACAACATTTAAGTATAGCGCACAGCACAGAAGCTTTCAAATTGAATTTTCTCCCATTGTTTTTCAAAATTTGCATTTAAGTCTCAAATTAAATGTCTGAATCCAGCATTATGAAAACAACCTACCAAAATTTAATTCGCGATTATTCAATTGGTGCAATTAGACATCCCTTCTTGATTCAAGATTTTTTGAAATCGCTGGACAGAGGCTTTTATAATTTTTCTTTTTTTTTTTTTTTGTTTTTAAGAGAAAGGGTTATAAGAACTTCAAACATGTAAATGAAATTTCGTCATAATCCTGAACATTTTCAATGATGCAAATAAAGTTTAAACTTTTTCAACATTCTTTCCTTTTTTTCCTTTTTGTGGGGTGGGTGGGTGTGGTGTTGTGGGGGGCTAATAGAAGATTTCAATTACAAATTCAAAGGAGTGCAGGAAATGAGAAGGTCAAAAGAAAAAAGAAATAAAAAAATGCCTTGCGGGTAGAACATTCCAAATCATTCCCCAGTAACATCAGGCATTACAAAGTCTATGTAGGAAAGGAAATTGAAAATATCAAGAAGATTGTCACTTGTTGTGGCAAATTTTATTCGATATCGATATGTAATTTCGCCTTCTGGACTATAATATCTTTAGAGCATTCTCATTCGTAAAGACTATTTAAAATCCCTAAAAACCTCATTAACAATTTAAGAACCATTTCACTTTATTTATATATTTTTTTACAAAAGCTCTTAACATTTATTTATATTACTTAGAGACTCACAACACACAAATTTAAACTAATATAACACTAAAAGTAAAAAAACAATAATAATAAAGTTTACTTTTTGAGATTCTTGTCCAAAAACCTCTTCTTATCAATCTATAATCTCAAAAAGGAGATTCTTGACATTAGTTTAATCTCACATGGGATACCCTTATAATACATCTACTTCCATAGATAAAAAAAAAAAAAAAAGGCTAAAAAAATGTCAGCATTTTCGAATTTGGTAATTTACCATCTCAAATTTTAATATATCTACTTTAATTTTCGTTCTTTCAAATAATATTTCACCTCACTAAATAGAGGCGAAGTGAAATCATAACTTACCCTTCATTCCAAAAAAGGAGTCTATTACAATATTCTCTTGGCACCAACAATCGATAAAAATTCCTTTAGATATTGAATAACTATTGTACACTTGAGCCCTATGAATGACTAATGAATAAGAATATTTCCCAACTACCTCCTCTTCTCTTTGATGTCCTTCTTTTTTTTGTTTTGTTTTTTTTTTTTTTTTTTTTGTTTTTGACCTTGCCTTCTACGTAATCAATTCCACACATGAACTATGACAGGATACAATCATCATACATGACCACCACAAACTCGGTCACTTATCAAGATATAGTGCCTAAATAAAATTCAAAGAAGAAATATATCAAAAGAAGTGGTATTTGAGTAAATTTTGGCTTTGACATAAACACTCCTAATCCTAGTTGTATTTACCTAAAACCTTACCCATTTTAAGTTAAAACCTCACAGAACCCTTATTTCTCTTTAATCCTTTCCTTTCCAATTGCCTCTTCCCTACTCATTCAAGCTCCATCAAAGAAGTGGTTAAAGGTAAGAAATAGATAGTAGACTTCTTTTCCATCTCCTTACGTAAGATTCTGGTTTTTGACCATTTATTAAGTACTCAGAATGGTGGCATATCCTTAATAAACATGGAATTTAGAAATATGACTTAGAAAATAAGGAAATTAAGTGGTTGTGAGTAACAAGAATTACAAGTATTATAATAATATGACCATGCTTGCTTAGAATAGGTAGATTTAGGGTTTTAAAAAATATTTTCATAATTGAATTAATTTTTAATATAAGGCTATAAAAGTTAAAGAAAAATTCTAGTAAAGTTTATCTTTCAAAATAGAGTATATAAAATATTTAATTAGACAAAAGCACAATTTTATCGGTATTGTTTATTTTTATAAAAAATGCACAATTTGAGTTACGATAATTAATAAGCTTTAGAGATAAATTATTTAAACAATAAGTAAACTAAAATGATATGGAATAATATTGTTTAAAGAGTACATATATATTTATAAATTCACTAAACATAATTACTATATAAATATATATATATATATATATTCACATACATGTTAACTCATAAAAGCTTACATAAGTTTATATATAACAATAATATAACTAGTAAAGCTAAATGAATAACAAATATACATATTATGATAAATCAAAGGCAACGTCATAGGGAGAATATGCGCATGGCAATAGGAGGCAAATGCATGAAGGAATATTTGGATTATAGATTGACATATAATGTTAGCATAAAATTAAGAGGAAATGGAGAATAACATATGTTACCCTCTCATGTTATTTCCTCACTAACCTAACTCACTATAAAAACCCTCCAGCACTCTCAATTTGAGATTTTTAGTTACAATAGCATGTAAGGGAAACTGAAGCTAGTTTAATGGAATAGGTAAGGCTAGCAATATATATATATATGGAATAAGTAAGGAAATAAGGAGAAAATTTGTGAAAATAATTGCATCAATTTTGTTGCAAATAGTATACAAATCTAATCAAGACTTGACATTCAACCAACAATATAGCCCAAAAGAGGACCACCAGATAGGAGTTTCAGACAACCATACTATCACTATTGGCTATAAAAAGCCGTTCATTAGTGAGTACTTGATTTTCCTCCGGTTTTTCATTAAAATTCTAAAAATAAAATATGTTATCTGAAAATTATGAAACTTGATATTTCTAGATATTTTTGTGTACAAAATTCAAAAATGAAACCAAATTTTCGAGATTCAAAATGCTTGTTTGGGTTCCTTAACAAAGCATGTTTAAAAATGAATTTTGCACTAAATTTTAGATCGTAAATGACATAGTTTAAACCCTAATTTTTGTATACAAGTTCCTCAAAGAGACTATGTTGATTCCATGTAAAGAGTTGTGAAAAACTAAGAAGTTGGATTGCGAGTAATCTTGACGTTTCATAGAATAATGAGTTGAAAGTGCACTAAAGTAATATTTCCTAAAGTCATTTGATCTACATGTGTTATAACAATGTTGTAGATGGGGTTAGAATAATGGATTAATCTAATGGAGCATGAAAAAGATGAAGTTGGTGTTAAAATGAAGTAATTTTAGTGATATGGAAAGTGAATAGTGGATTAAGAACTTGAGTCAAAAGGTGGGTTAAAACCTCAACGAGTTAAAACTTTATATTGGATTAGTACTTAGAAATTAATTTAGATGATTTCTTGATAGGAACGCTAAACTAAAACTACCTTAGAAGTTAAGACAAAAAGTCCTAAGCTAAAACTTTATATTGGAGTCAGCTTAGAAAGTGAAGCAAAATGTAAGTCAGAAAGTGAATAAGAAGTTAAGTCCAAAAGTACCTGAAATCATAGACATACATAACTTCTTGAATTGATTTGTATCCAACTTATGGGTGACTATTGCATATATGCTTTCTAGGTGAAATAAGTAAAGAAAAACCTTATGTTAAAGCATAGACTTTGAGTTATTGGTAATTCCAGATAAGTGGATATTTGTGTATTTCAAGTAGATTTATATCCACTCATCATGCTGTGTGTTCACTAACTTATTTTGCTATGACTAATTGGTTGAATTAAGTTTTGGATATGTTGCTTAGCAAGCAATGCACTGCTCTTTTCCATATAATTACTGTTGATTGAAACATGTTGGGTTATTGACTTTGATTATTACAATTATGCAACTAATTGGTTATAATTTGTTTACTAAGATTTGTACTAACTTGATAAAGAAGCAAAGTATTGACCTTGTCTCCTAAAATGTTCACTTAAGTGAACCCAATAATGAGGTGTTGATGAAAGTGGAAATGAAAGAAAATAAAGGCCGAGCTAATAAGTAAAGAATAAGCTTGCTTGATAATTTGCTAGGTATTGCTTGATATATGATTTGATACATTTATGGCATGGCATAAAAAAGACTTACAAGTCAAGTTCTCTAAACTTCAGATTTTGCTAAGCTAGGTTTTACCAACTCCTTAACGTATTGTTAGGTTCCTAGATTTTGTGTCGAAATACCCAGAATGAAGTTGACTAACCAGATAACTAGGCTAAGTTAAGATACAGGTATTAATGCATGTCACGTGCATAAGCATACAATGTGTTTATTACATTTGTATTGCTCGGTTGGACTAAAGAGTATTGCGATTAAATTGATAGATTGCTATATGTTTGTGATAAGATACTGTTTGTATAGTTATCTATTTATCCAGTCTCACTTAACTTACAGTAAGCTAAGAGGATAAATTGTCATCTCACACTTTAGGAGCAAGAAAACTCAAGAACACTAAAGGATAATGGCTTTTCTTAAATGGTGAATAGCTGTAGACTTGGACTCCAATTCTAAGAAAGAGTTCACTAGGAAGATTGTCAAGTTATATTGTCAAGACCTTAACATAAAATTGTAAATGTGATGTATAGACTTTTTGATGAATATATATTTTGTATAAGATTCTATAGTTGTGATACTCTTAGTTTAGCTCATACATATAAAGTTTTTTTCTATTATAATGTTATATGAATAAGTAGGGATTTTAAATCAAGTGTTTTATAAAGACTAAATAGCCGGTTGAATACAAGTTTTGCGATATCTTTAATTTAAGGATGGCATAACGAACCTTCTTTAAGTACCCAAAATCAAGGAAAAAGTTTTAAGCAGACACTTAGATAGCAGGTCTTTCATGTTTTTGTGCAAAAACCTTCTTTTTGGAAGAGTTTTAGCAAGATTTCTCTTCATTTTAAATTTGAGATTGAATGTTTGTTATTACTATTCAATGGGTTTCATTTGTTTCTTGGGTTTCTTGAGTGTTTACTTCATTTCAAGCAAGTCCTCTTTTTCTTCCTTATTTTTACTATTTATGAGGTTTTTGTGAAGATTGGGAGTGAGTTTGAGTATGGAATTTAGTTTTGAGGTTTTTGGTTGAGTAGTATTTGGGTTATCTTGGAATTAAGTTGAAGTTTTAGAGTTTTGGTATAAGATTTGTAGATTGTTGGGTTGAGTATTTGAAGGTTGAAGTAGCCTATAATTTGGGTGATTTTATACTAAGGAGTTAAGGTTTAAGTGATGGAAATTGAAGTTGATTCCAAGTGTTTGTGTTGGGGCTGACACATGGAATCTAAATGCTAATCGGGACACAATTTTTCCTAGAGTTTGGATACTAGCCTAAAAAGAACAACTTAGGAACATTTTCAAAATGACGTTTGGACTCCAACTCTTGTAGTATTCGGATGCCATTCCCTAAGCAAGTTACACTCATTGTTCTTATGCTTTTTAAATCTTATTTTTTAACCAAGTTTTTTCCTAGCTTTTCATTTGCAACAGATTATTAAGTATCCTTGATTTATTCCTTATGAGCCTTTGAGTTGGTTAAAGAGTACAAGGGGATTTAACTTAAGTTTTATCTTGAAACTTAGTTCAACATGATTTGATTTGGTTAAAGGATTGATTCGGTTAAGGGATTGATTCAATAGTATTTAGAACTTACTGGAGTTGAATGAAGGAAAACTGATTTTAGGTTTTGTGAGAAACTTATTAAGGGATGGTCTTGAATTGGCCGTAGGTCATGATTGAGTAGATGAGCTAAGAAATTATTGATTTTGAATTGGACTAAGAAAGTAAAGTAAGACTTATTTTCTTTGATACTAGGTTCTTATGTATGGTTTTCTCTTAGTAAGGTATTCAATAGTTCAAGTACATTATGCATGTTTAATGATTGTGTTTGCTAGGATGGAAATATAGCTATACTAATCTATATTAGACCATAAGTATCGATTGCTATTTATACTTAGCTTGTCTTAGAGCCTTACAATGGCAATTCCCTAACAGGGCATCTACTTATCTTCATGTGAGATTATTGCTCACATGTTGAGATAACAGAACTAGAATTAGGTATTTAGACTCTAGATGTAAAGGACTCTTGGATGTTGGAGCTTGTAGTGGTAGTTCTTAATACCATTATGTATTTAGCAAAAACTTACATACTTATGTATTTATCTATGTAAGTATAAAAAATTATGGTGTGTTGAGGTAATGAGCGCCCTTTTAATGCTTGTTGGCTAAACTCAAGATAATAGATTATTGTATATTTTAATTACATTACTTGCATGTGAATGTACTTGTTTGGAATTTGTGTGTGATTATGCATTACATATTGAGATTAGTCTCATCTTCTTCTTTTTCAGGTAAAGGTACTAAGGATTATGTTATTTATGAGAAGTTGTTTGTAGATGATGCTTAAGAGTAGAAGGGTATTGAGTATCTTACTTCTATAATGACAAAAGCTTGAGTTAGGTTATAGAGTTGGTAGATGATGGTTATCATTGGAGTTCATGAATTGGTCGTTTTTTTTTTTTTTTTTTGGAGATACTTTACATGTTTTGATGCTTATTTTCAATTGGCTAATAGATCCTTGATGCTAGTTTGATTATGGTGATTTTAAAAGTGTGTTAAACTCCTTAATGTTTCTTTTGGATTGTTTTGATTAGTTAAGTTTTAAACTGCAGAGTTTGTGGATTTTGAGACTATCCAATTTTTTTAGGAGTGCGCTAGACTCCTTAATGTTTCTTTTGAATTGTTTTGGTTAAGAGAGTTTTAAACTACAAAGTTTGTGGATTTTGAGGTTATTGAGTTTTTTTAGGAGTGTGCTAGACTCCTTAATGTTTCTTCTAGATTGTTTCGATTGGGAGAGTTTTAAACCATAGAGTTTGTAGATTTTGAGATTGTCCAATTTTACATTGTACGAGGCAAAAAGTTATTCCACTCTTATTTGGCATTTTGGTGATTTTATGTGGGAATAGATTTAATTTATGGATTTTATGGACTTTGGAGGATATATAGCCTTAGGGTGTCCTTAAGTAGTAGGGATATTTGGTAGATTACGACTCTCATTAGGGTCTCGAGGCATTACACGAGACCACTAGAAGTAGTTATCTCGAGCCTTTGCATAACTATGGACCACCAACAACTATGAAACGAGCCACCAAATTCATGCACCATACCTAACAAACCGCAACTGTAGTATAATACTATGCACAACCTCCAAACTTATGCACTTGAATCACTAACACTAACCCTTCAGACCTATGCAACCTATGATGGCCTCCATTCAAATTTAACTAATGGTAACCCATAACAACCATGACATATATATATGGTGTGCATGCACGCATGCGCACGCATACACACACACATACATACATATATATATATATATATATATATATAGAGAGAGAGAGAGAGAGAGAGAGAGA
The DNA here is from genome assembly GCA_024138015.1 of Lumnitzera littorea. NCBI lineage: Eukaryota > Viridiplantae > Streptophyta > Magnoliopsida > Myrtales > Combretaceae > Lumnitzera > Lumnitzera littorea. The sequence goes on from JAMXBB010000011.1 coordinate 52,456,119, forward strand.
GAGAGAGGAGAGGAGACAACATTGGTAAGAAGCAAAGAGAGATAGTGACCTTCACCAGTCATATTTTTCTTAACCAGAGATTTGATAGAGCACGACAAAGGTCCTAAAACCGTCATATACTAAGAGAGAGAGCGAAAAAGATATATGTGTGAATTATATATATATATATATATACACACACACATACACACGCACGCACGCACATACACACATACACGCATATGTATATAGGGATGGAGGAAGACGTTTCAACATATTAATGTTACTCTCTTTTAATAGAGAAAGAGAGACCAAGTGATTTGTTAGAGGTGAAGGAAGAAGAAGAAGAGGCAATATAGTAATTTATATTTTTTTTTTATATATTCAGTAGTTACTTATTTGTCTAACTGACTATTGTAGCTTTATTTTATTCATGATAGTTGGAATTCTATTACAAGTCTATAAAATAAATAAAGCAAATGCGTTGCTACTATTTCTAGTATTTCAAAAGTTAACAACCGCTAACTTTATATGACATAGCAAAGTGTGTCATGTCTCTTTACAAGTGTGTAAAGGGAAAAAGGTGAAGAAAGTATTTACACTTTTAAGTTTGGACAATTTAGTGTCTCAAGACTCAATTTCTATGATTTAGTGCTTATATATTTTCAAATGATGTTTATTGTAGTGTCATCAATCAATTAATTTCTTCATTTTTATTTTTTGAAGCAAATAAATTCCTCTATTATGATTCTCAACCTATTATGTAGCATTCAACTAAATTGTACATTAAAAAAATTTCATCTAAAAGAACCTATTAAAAATTTAAAAGTTACATATTTGATAAGTTTACTATATAAGTTGTTCTTAATATTAGTCCTTATGTATGTGCTACATTAGCAATTATTATGTCGTAAAAGAAAATAATAATTAAGGGACTTATTTGATATGTGGGTACACATATAGAGGATATGAATTGCTAAATTAAATTATAGAGAACTTGACTGGATTTCGATATAAATACAATAATAATTTCAATAAACCTCCACCAACTTAAATTTGTTGTCACAAAAAAGATGATAAATTTTTACATTTACTATGTGTAAAAGTGACTAGTAATGTTTGGATTTAAATCCTCTTATTCTTTTTTTCTTTTTCAAACTAGATCATCTTATTCTTATTCTGTCAATTTACATCAATTCATACCCTTTGACTACTACCATGTGTAATCAATCCACATCCAAAAGTATATATACATTTATAGATAGTATTTATTATGCTAAATCAATATTCATTGTTTCCATTTTACTATTTCAATAGTATCTTGATCAATCATAATGTAAGGAAGCTAATTCTCTAAATGATCGCTAGTACTTAAGTGTTAAATATGTTCTATTAGTACACTATTGAGATAAACATAGAGCAAGAAATGCTTAATCAACAAAGTCAAGTGAGATAGTAGAGTCTTTTCACATTTATGATGTTATTTTACCTACTATATAGCCTTTTTAATTTCTTTGTTTAAAATAAATGGAAAAAAAAACTTAGACCTTTTTATTTAAGATGTTGCATTACTTAAAGAACATATTGAATAACTAATTGAAAAAAATAAAATAAGAAATTATTTAGTTTACATATCGTATCTTATGTGATATTTTTCCTCAAATGGTCAATGAATTATAAGAGGTGAAATGAATTTTTTTCTTTTTCATTTTTAAGATTTAGACAAAAAAAAATCTTAAGAAACTAAAATAAAATAATAAAATAAATATCCTCTCCATTTTCATCCTCTTAAACCAGATTAATTTATAAACTAATAGTTAAAATTCTTTAAACTTTTCAACTATCTCGTGAAATCATTATGGCATCATCTTCTTCCTTAAAATCTCAATTATTGATTATATGTAGCAACATGCCAACATTTAAATGAGTAAATTGATGTAAATCAAGAGAACATCAATGAAAGGATCCATATCAAAATGTTACCAATACTTTGATCTAGAGATAAGAGTAGAAATTTATCCTTAAATTTCAAGAACAACTTTACAAAATGATGGAGGAATATATTTTTGAAAATTACTTTCGTATTTGTATCAATTCTAATTGAGTTTTGTATATTTTGATTTAATTATTTATATCCTCTATGCTTGAACCCATATATAAATTTCTCTCAATTACTATTTTCTTTCATAACATAAGAAATGCTTACTAAAAAAAGAATGATTTTTCACCAACTACTTTTACAATTATTAGGAGAGATAGAACTTAATCAATCTAATTAGGACATCAATATTCATATAATTAAGTTATAAGAGTTGAGTTTTTTTTTAATAAAGTATTTTACATATGTAAACCTTATAAATTTGGCATTTCAGATATAAAATCGAACTCAACCACTGATAGATATTCTCCAAACCTAATGAGTATGAAGGAATTAAAAACAATAAAAAATTTTAAATGAAAACTTAAAACGAACTTGAAAACTTTAATACAAAATTCAGAAACCCTAATTGCATATGAAATACTAAATTTTAAAATAAACCTTAAACATAGAGAAAATGATATCACTCAAATTTCATCAAATCGTGAAAATTCAATATTTGATAATTAGAGATATTCGTAAGTAATAACAATTAACTAAATCAAACCAATTAAAGTAATAAAATTAATAAAATTATGAATTTTCCCCTATAAGTATACATGCTACTATACATGTGTAAATTCCTTTCATGTACAAATATTCAAAAGATATACTGTATAATATCAATTGGCATAAAATTAAATCAATTAAAATACTAAATTAATAAATGACTTTGGATATTGTGGAACCATGCAAATTAAATATCAAATGATCAAGAATGTTTCCAAATAATAGTAACTGACTAAACCAAGCTAGGTAAAGAATAAAATTTATAAAATATAGGATTTTCCCCATGAATATGTAGTTTGCTATACATGTGTATATGCACATGTATAATTTTCTTTCGTGTATGTTAAAATATACAAAATATTATACAATGTTAAATTAATTTAATTAACCAATTAAAACAATAAACCAATGAAATTATATTTTTTTTCCCCACAAATACAAATTGTATTGAATATATATTATCTTAGTTGTGTATAATAAAAATTTTTAAATAGAAAACCCTAAATATGAAATCCTAAAAATTTAGCCAAATCCTTCCCAATATAAAACCTAATTTTTTTTTTCCAATAATTATAGGATTTGAAATTAAAGAGATAGTTAAAAATAAATATCAACTAGTGAATGATCAATTTCAATTATATAATTCACAAATAGAACATTAAAATTTAAGAATTAAACCCCTAAGATAATAGTAATACTTAATAGGAGTAAACAAGCAATGTCTATGGATAAAACAACCCATAACTAATTAACTAGATAAATGTATAGATAAATAAACAAAGGGAAAAAGAAAAGAAAATCCAGCTGCACATGGAGCATGTAGCAATTCCACCCATTAAATCTTCCCTAACCAATTTCCTTCTTGTGTAACATAATTAGTTCCGATTGAACTAATCTTTATACACTTGGAAAGACCAAATGGATTTGAAATATTAAGGACAAAATTCTACCCAATCAAGCCCTTTGAAATCCCATTAAATTGCCTCTAAAACTTAGCTTTTACAACATCTAATAAATCTTTGCAAAGGAGGGTTGAATGACTACTCAAATAGTAAGTTAATGAAGTGAAAAAGGAGGCTAAAGTCACATCATGTACACCTCCCTAACCACCCTATGTGCCGGCTACCATAATACCAAAACACACCCTAACATCTCTTATTTTCACATGCACACAAAAATTCAAAACCACCTCAAATTCCCTATAAGCTGGCACTAGTCCTCTCTCTCTCATTCCTACTTCCATTGCATCTCCAATTCCTTCCATACTCTATCACTTAAACTCAAGTCACAACACACTCAAAAACTTAGCTAAGTTATACCCACACATACGCACTTGTTTCCCACTTTAACATTTACACCAACCTAGACTCCAAAACAATACCTCATTTTCCTTTCGATCTTCTCATCATTATCCTTACTAGAAGGGAACTCACAAGCCACTACCCCTACGCACCCTTGGAGAAGGAGCTAGGAGGATTTTTGGAAATCTTGGAAAGATTTGGTGGAGCCAAAAGAGCCTATTTAGGTGCCCAAGAAAATTTGGTGTAGTAAAAGTCCATTCTTCAACTCTTCTTGTATTTAACTCTTTTTTTCTAGTAGTATGTATGGTGTAGATCAAAATTGTATTTAGGATTTTCTTGTATAAGGAATCTTGTATGTATTCTAACTTGTCCTGTAATAGCTCTCTTAGGAATAGCTTTAGGAAAATCTCTAGTAATGTACTCTTTTGGAGTAGATCTTCATGTCACACTAAGTTTTGTGAAAAGAAGCAAGTTGAGCACTTGCATTCCCTAACATAACCATGCATTGAAGCCCTCATTAAGGATTGTTTATTTTGTTTTCCTTAAGAAAATTATCATAAAAAAGCCCTAGTAAGGGTTCCTTATATGAGCAATCACTATAACATCAAGAAGAACCAAGTATTAGCTTTATGAACCTACTTCTTAGAAGTTTTATTGATTTGTCCATAAGCTGACCATAACTTATTCTTAGGTAAAAATAATGATTTAGACAAGATAATGATGATTTAGGACTTATCTAAATAGGATAATTACTATACTAGAATACTAGAAGCAAAACTGAGTTAATAATCATGTATTGGGTTTAAAAACAACTTGAATACCCACCATAATGCCCCTAGCCATATTCAAACTCTACTTTAAAAATATTTTCAAAATATGTTAAGATAAATTTTGGACTCAAACAAATAAAATGGGTTTAGATAATAAGCCCTAAATCGATAAAATAGGCTAAAAACTATAAATCGAACCAAAACTGACAAAAATGGGCCAACATTCCAACATGACAAGCGACTTACAGAATTATAACAATAAAATTGAAGGCTCATTAAAACATTCTTTAAGCCTGAAGAACCAACAAGAAGTACAACTTAAAGATTTAATGGAAATAAGAACCAAAAGCCCATTATTAGAACACTTAAGATAAAAGACTAAAAGTAGAATGAAGATTAAATGTAAGCCAAAATATATTAAATCCAAACACTTAACTAAGGCCTAACAAAAGTTTAAAACCTTATAAAAATTGGATTTACAGAAAGGAAAATCAAGAAAATGCATAATATAATAAAAGAAGCCTAATGTCCTTACAGTCCATATCTTTCTGGACCTGTAGCAAAAATTTTAGGCTTCATTTATAGAAATGGACCACACCACAAGAATCTATGTCTAAAAATAATAGAAATTGACTATAAGAATGTGAGAATCAAAGTTAAAATGAAAAAATTATAATAAAAACAAGTTTTAGTTGTAATCGGGAATTATAATGAATTTAAGCAATTAAATAGGTAGTTATACAAATACTTATTAGTATTCTCCTTTACTAATATCAAATGGTATCGACCTTAACACAGACTTACCCTCGAATTATTCCAACTATAAAACAACCTGATCAGATGAGTATTTCGATGACTGTTATACTTGATTGTGTTTATAGATTAGCTACACTTAATCTTATAATTACTATTAATTGGTTGCATGAGGATTTTGGTATTGTGTATGTAATTGATTATTGCTTCCAAAACATCATAAAATATATGAACCGAATTGAGTGATGAGTGAATAGTTTTTTCGATATGTTGATTGTTTGCAACTTAAGTAAACAAAGCCTAAATATATTCGACTCATTAAATTAAATGGTCATGCATACCATGCATTAGCAGGGACATATTGATTGTCACATCACACATATGAGATAAAGGGGTCTTCCATGGTTGAAATTATTATTATTTGAGTTTTCGTACGATACACATGTGTAACATGGCACTACCTTAGGCCATAGGATTACTAAGCGGTAGAGATATCAACCACCTAGCTAAATTCAAATAACTAAAGTTTACCGCTTAAGTGTGAACATCCACACTTACGACATAGGCTGAATCGAGAGAGAGAGAGAGAGAGTAATATTGATCATCGTGTGATGTTGTTTGGTAGATTAGAGGCCAAAATGATTGGAACCTGAGTTTGACGGACCATCATCTCCAACCTTGGCTATGAAGGGCAAAAATCTAAGTTATATGTGGTTTTTGGATTGCTGTATATATACTTTTGTTGCATTGCATATGGTTTATTTTCATTCATATGGTTGTTAATTTAACTTACTTACTTTTACTTTAGAGGTATAATAAGAGGACTATCTCATTAAGCTGGATATAGTTCACCTTCGTATAGTTCCTTTTATAAGTTAATTGAAAGTTGGGATTTGAGTTAAGATTCAAGTGTAGAGCATTTTAGCTAGTAAAAGAATAGATAAATAGGAATGGAAAAATAATTCATAAAGCTAGATGGTACTCTAAATTACCAATATAAATATTTATAGTTTGCTTACCAATTTCATTATTTGGTAAGAGATATCAATTTTCTGCAATACTGATGGACTGTAAGATATTGGGTATTTATAGTTATTTATATTTTATTTTAAATTAATTAATTGAAGATTGAAAGTTATAGTGATTAATTAATTAGAGTCTTATAATCTCTAAGTCATAAGGAAATATTTGTATAATGAGTACACACGTGATATAAGATTCTAGTCAATCTTACTAAGTCGTCTTTATGGTTGTTACAAAGTATATAATTTGGTTATATGTTATTACAATAGGCTAAGAACCATAATAAAGCAATTCATTTGCTTTGGAAAAAAATAGAAATTACATGATTCTTTTCCAATTATCATTTTAACACTTTTCGGGAGGACAAATAAAACCTTATCCATCCTAAGGAGAAAGCCATATTTATACCATTATGTTTGGAATGGACCTAGGATCATGTAGCTAGGGGGCTAAACTTATTTTAATTAAGTCGATATTAAAATTATTGTTACGAAAATATTTGCATATTATCGTAATTATTGTCACGCCCCGAACAAGAAGAGTCATAACAATCCCGCCGTGTAAACTAATCTAAGATAGAAGCTGACCTCACAGCTGCTATCGTAGACACAATTTACACAAGGCGCACAACTCAACCAGCTTGAAACGTCTGTTCTGATATCTGTTAATATCCAAACCTGTGGTAGAGCTTTAACAAAATACTTGTTCTATACAATCTGTAGTTTAGTACTACAATAGTAATTATACAACATTTCACGTCCAAGGGTAAGGATTACAATCAGAGTCTTTTAAAAACCACAGGTTATACGATTTATATACAATAAGTTAGAAAACTAGTGGGCTCCCAGGGAATTCCCATTTAGTTTCTTCAAAACTTAAAAACAAAGCAAAAGCTCAGGTTCAGTTTAATTCCTCGTTCCTCACTTTCCCACACAGCAGCACACTAACCTGAGAACGGTGGTACCGGAACATTTTTTATCTTCACTCAGTACCTGCAAAAGAGTCTGTTGGGGTGTGAGCACAACTAGCTCAGTAAGTGGGGCGGAGTCAGAAGAGTACTATACAATCACAAATAAGGTTAATAATTATGATGAAATGCAATGCAATCACTCAAATGAAAACATCGCACAGTGTTAACCGGTCCACTGTGAGGTTAGAGAAATTTCATCCGCTCCAACCCGGATTGAGGAGTTTCATCGCGACTCAAGTTAAACCAAACCCGGGCTTGTGCAATGGAGAACACCCCCCTCCCAGGACCGCCTTCGAACCACGGCCCCCAACCTTACCGCGACCTCCTCGCCTATCACTTAGTTCGACTAAGGATGGGGAAAGGACCATTTCAGCTATCCTCATCGAAGGAAGTCGGTGTTTGGCTTAACACTCTTAATCGTTTCC